>JAOTOM010002690.1:75000-114196 GCA_034440615.1 Ashinkailepas kermadecensis
TGCGACACGGGTAATCTCGGCCGCCGCTCAGACAGATGGGGTATTTCCTAACCGTGCTTCAGGCCGTCTCCGTGCTCCACTGTAGCAGGTAGCTCGGTTTTCCCGGTGTAGTGCCCCGAGTTTCAGCGGATATCCGAAGGTTGCTGAATGTGTCAGAAGTGTTAAGGGCAGCTAGGACATTGGTCTCGAGATCAGTTCAACCCTAACAGAAAATAATTTACGTACGTCAGTCATATAATTCCAGGGCATATTTTGAGAAATGTTCACTGTTGGGGGACGACGGCGAAAAATATGCACGAAAATGGAAAAAACTTGGTTGAGATCGGCAACTTGCTGCCAAGAAATGAACAAATTTCTTGATCAATCGGGAATATTCCCCTCGACTAACACGTTCACCTTCGCCTATCAAAAGGCGAAGGAGGGGATGCTTGCTTATTCAAATAGGATTGTAATTTATCGCATACTAAATAGCTACATGTGTACTATTTTGCTGCTTCTGTACTATTCCGAGAGTCTCTGTAGCTATTGTAAGAAGTAAGTATCTATGTCTGATGTCTCTTCGTCCTATACTTATATCCTATGCTGATGTCCTATATCTTATATGATGAAATACATATATTTTACGCGTCCTAAAGTCCATATAACTATCTAACCATTTCACTATCTAATCATTCCCCAGGTTGGTACGTGCTTTCGAAATAAGCAAAATTGTGGTCAAAGTTGCACAAGTCACTGTTAGTACAAAGGAAGATATTTTAGCACTCATGCACGCAAGAATAGGCCGGGAAGGAAGAATTCCCCATACAAATATAGCTAGCAGGTGAGCCTTCGACATTTCTCACTTCACATAAGATCACTGACCGTATCAAGAACACACAAAGTCATGGAGCTATGTTGCAATTCTACGCTCTATGAAAGTACTTCTTTTGAAGAGCCACCCCAAGTAAATACGTGTATGTCATTTTTTTGCGGACGAGAGCCCATGACAGATTCCTGGTCCTGTACGATCGCCAGCCCACATCGTCGTTGGGCAGCTTGTCACCTTCGAATGACACGAGTCGCTGGTACAATCCGTCAGCAATAGCAAACAGAAAATCAAGGCAAATCAAGAAAATCAGGGCAAAAACAACGTGCAGTGTGTTAAAGATATCGCGACTGACACCAAGCATGACTTTGTAGTGTCATTGATTTACTACAGTGATTAGGTAAAATTTCCAGACTGCGAAAAGCTGATAAATTTTGTGAGCTTTTTTCTTGCAAATTTGTTACAAATACACATATACTGCCCATGTGCGTGCGAAGTACTCACCATTGTTCTGTCCGACCTTATCAGTTTAGTGACGTGTCTCGCGTATCCATATCACCGGTAGGGAAGCTGCCATATCCTGTGGAAATCTTCATCACGTTTTTGAAACCATGCAAAAAAGTCCATTTATGCTTTCCTTTAGTAAATATGGCCGCCAAATTTGAAACCCACACCCAAAATCACTCCATAGTGGTCCTAAGTTCGAGAAGTGGAATCCGGGCCATTTTAGGCCAATGATCCTGGATGAACTCAATCCTTGGACGACGTTGGATGGCTCCTTACACCAGGAATTTTAGCCCAGCCTCTACTTTTCTCCCTAAGTTATCGGTACTGTTGTCTTGCCACACTTAACCTTGGCAACATGCTTAAAATACAAATGGTCATGGTTCCCGTGATCTGACCTGGGGGTTTATTCAAGGGTCCGATCATGATGTACAACATGCCAACTCTGATGGGTCATGTCTAGAGCTAGACGTGCACGCCAATTTTGTTGGCTTTTTGCGTGATTTTTATGACGTGGCAGCGTGCTTTAGCTGAAAATATCAGATTTTCACCGACTCTTTATCTTTGACCCGACCTATAGGGTTCACAATTGATTTCGGGAGGTCATATTGGCATAATTCGGCAGAACTTGAGTCATACAATACGTTGAATTCTCTGTCATGTTTATAGCTTAATTAGGAGCGTAATGGCGAAAGGGGAGGATATCGCATTGCGCTCCGTCCCCACCTAGATTGGGGAAGATAGCAAAGGGGAGGCAATCACGTCGTGCTTCGTCTGCACATAGGGGAAGATAGCAAAACACTCTCGTTGGGTGAGGGAATAGGCTCTGTAAGAACGCAATTATTGCTACATTAGTGTGTCTGCTGGAACTCAGTACGTGGGGGATTTCGAAGTTGCCACTCAATAAATGCTTTACAATGTTCACTGCGATTTTCTGACGAAAGTAGGAAGCAAAGGTTACTAGATTTTCGTTTCAAGGGGAGACATGCAGCCGAAATTTTCCAAGCAGCCAACTGGCACCCATACAATTGTGATGTTTGCAGGATTGCAGGATTTACTATTAAATGCGACCTGTTCGTTCAAGTTGCTGTAGACTGTAGTATACAAATATTTATCCTGCCCACATTGATTTTGGACGGCTGTATTATTTTTAATGCACATGGCTTAGCTTAAATCACGGACTGGGCACAGCAACATATGGCGGATCAAAACACACTGGGGCAGCAAACCGAATCAACACTCGGCGGAATTTCCGTGAGATCTATGTTTTGAAACGTAAACAATGCGAATTTATGGGTGCGCCATATCCAGAAGGCAGGGGTCGTACATTCCGGGCACTCGCTGTGGGATTCATAAATCAAACTTTTCCACTTCTAGTGAAGATAGATAGGTTTAATTTTCCAGTTTAACTCAAGCTGGCCGTAAACTACACAGATTCTTAGCGGAGATTGCCGGTCCATTTATCACCGGCAGACGCGCAGTGGCCCTGATCTTATTACAACCGCCATAATTCTATTCCCCAGCGCTGTCCCCAGGGTAGAAATCCCTACAAATAGCGGCGCACCGTAAACAAGTTACAGGCCCAACGTCGGTAATCGAGGCGAACTTACGCCGAGCGACTGAACTTGACTGGACCTAAGCCACGCCCACAGCCGTCGTCACCGGCGACACTTGATGGAGATCAAAGGCTCGGAGCACACTCCCAGCCAGCTCGTGGTCGTATTCATGGAGAGATAGATGGTCGGCTAAAGGCGGGGACGAGACCCCGGCGAGTCTGCTTTAGTGTATACACGATTGCACTTCATGTCAGTCTGTCAGGCCCTACCCGACCGTCAAGCTTCTTCAAACCTGAAAAAACTCATTTTGTGCTTCAACGCTTCAAGTCGTGACTTTTGCTAATATCTAAACGTGTTTTTCGTACTATATTTTCACCGGCATTTATCTTCTTACGTTCTGATGCCACACCAATTTTACTATGACGCGCACACCACCCTCACCACACCTACCACGCCCACCGCCAATTTTGCAATACTGACTGACCCCGTCCTGACACCAGTGTCCCGTCCTGACGGTCTGATGCCACATTAAAGTCCCGTCCTGACCGTCCTGACGGCCTGATGCCACACCAATGTCCGGTGCTGATGGTCTGATGTCACACCAATGTTCTGTCCTGACTGCCTGATGCCACACCAATGTCCGGTCTGATGGTCTGATGTCACACCAATGTCCGGTCCTGATGGTCTGATGTCACACCAATGTTCTGTCCTGATGGTCTGATGCCACACCAATGTTCTGTCCTGATGGTCTGATGTCACACCAATGTCCGGTCCTGATGGTCTGATGTCACACCAATGTTATATCCTGACTGTCTGATGCCACACCAATGTCCGGTCCTGATGGTCTGATGTCACATCAATGTCCGGTCCTGATGGTCTGATGTCACACCAATGTTCTGTCCTGATGGTCTGATGCCACACCAATGTTCTGTCCTGATGGTCTGATGTCACACCAATGTCTCGTCCTAACGGTCTGATGCCACATCAATGTTCTGTCATGATGGTCTGATGCCACACCAATGTTCTGTCCTGATGGTCTGATGCCACACCAATGTTCTGTCCTGACGGTCTGATGCCACATCAATGTTCAGTCATGATGGTCTGATGCCACACCAATGTTCTGTCCTGACGGTCTGATGCCACACCAATGTTCTGTCCTGATGGTCTGATGCCACACCAATGTTATGTCCTGACTGTCTGATGCCACACCAATGTCCGGTCCTGATGGTCTGATGCCACACCAATGTTCTGTCCTGACTGTCTGATGCCACACCAATGTCCGGTCCTGATGGTCTGATGTCACACCAATGTTCTGTCCTGATGGTCTGATGCCACACCAATGTTCTGTCCTGATGGTCTGATGCCACACCAATGTTCTGTCCTGATGGTCTGATGCCACACCAATGTTATGTCCTGACTGTCTGATGCCACACTAATGTCCGGTCCTGATGGTCTGATGCCACACCAATGTTCTGTCCTGATGGTCTGATGTCACACCAATGTCCGGTCCTGATGGTCTGATGTCACACCAATGTTCTGTCCTGATGGTCTGATGCCACACCAATGCTCTGTCCTGACGGTCTGATGCCACATCAATGTCCCGTCCTGACGGTCTGATGCCACACCAATGTTCTGTCCTGATGGTCTGATGTCACACCAATGTCTCGTCCTAACGGTCTGATGCCACATCAATGTTCTGTCATGATGGTCTGATGCCACACCAATGCTCTGTCCTGATGGTCAGATGCCACACCAATGTTCTGTCCTGACGGTCTGATGCCACACCAATGCTCTGTCCTGATGGTCTGATGCCACATCAATGTCCCGTCCTGACGGTCTAATGCCACACCAATGTTCTGTCCTGATGGTCTGATGTCACACCAATGTCTCGTCCTAACGGTCTGATGCCACATCAATGTTCTGTCATGATGGTCTGATGCCACACCAATGCTCTGTCCTGATGGTCTGATGCCACACCAATGTTCTGTCCTGACGGTCCGATGCCACATCAATGTTCTGTCCTGACGGTCTGATGCCACATCAATGTTCTGTCATGATGGTCTGATGACACACCAATGTTATGTCCTGACTGTCTGATGTCACACTAATATCGCATCCTGGTCCTCTGATACCACATAAATGTCCCATCCTGGCCCACTGGTGCCACACTAATGTCCCGTCCTGACTCCCTGGTGCCACACTATCGGCCCGTCCTGACTCCCTGGTGCCACACTAATGTCCCGTCCTGACTCCCTGGTGCCACACTAATGTCCCGTCCTGACTCCCTGGTGCCACACTAATGTCCCGTCCTGACTCCCTGGTGGCACACTAATGTCCCGTTCTGACTCCCTGATGCCACTCTAATGTCCCGTCCTGACTCCCTGGTGGCACACTAATGTCCCGTCCTGACTCCCTGGTGCCACACTATCGGCCCGTCCTGACTCCCTGGTGCCACACTAATGTCCCGTCCTGACTCCCTGGTGCCACACTAATGTCCCGTCCTGACTCCCTGGTGCCACACTAATGTCCCGTCCTGACTCCCTGGTGCCACACTAATGTCCCGTCCTGACTCCCTGGTGCCACACTAATGTCCCGTCCTGACTCCCTGGTGCCACACTAATGTCCCGTCCTGACTCCCTGGTGCCACACTAATGTCCCGTCCTGACTCCCTGGTGGCACACTAATGTCCCGTTCTGACTCCCTGATGCCACTCTAATGTCCCGTCCTGACTCCCTGGTGCCACACTAATGTCCCGTCCTGACTCCCTGGTGGCACACTAATGTCCCGTTCTGACTCCCTGATGCCACTCTAATGTCCCGTCCTGACTCCCTGGTGCCACACTAATGTCCCGTCCTGACTCCCTGGTGCCACACTAATGTCCCGTCCTGACTCCCTGGTGCCACACTAATGTCCCGTCCTGACTCCCTGGTGCCACACTAATGTCCCGTCCTGACTCCCTGGTGGCACACTAATGTCCCGTTCTGACTCCCTGATGCCACTCTAATGTCCCGTCCTGACTCCCTGGTGCCACACTAATGTCTCGTCCTGACTCCCTGGTACCACTCTAATGTCCCGTTCTGACTCCCTGGTGCCAACTAATGTCTCATCCTGACTCCGGATGCCACACTAATGTCTCGTCCTGACTCCCTGGTGCCACACTAATGTCCCGTCCTGACACCCTGGTGTCACATTAATGTCCCGTCCTGACTCCCTGGTGCCACATTAATGTCTCGTCCTGACTCCCTGGTGCCACACTAATGTTCTTGTCCTGACTCCCTGATGCCACACTAATGTCCCGTCCTGACTCCCTGGTGCCACACTAATGTCTCGTCTTGACGGTGTGAGACAGCGGCGCGGGCTTGACATATATAGTGTTTACAGAATGCCCAGGAACTGGCAGACAGCCGGTGTCATGGTGCTCGAGCTGGTGAAAGAATAACATCAGCTACAACAAAAGTCAACCCAAGGACACAGCTGTTTATTTACTCTAACCCGACCGGGTACCTTCAGCTTCACTCGGCTGCTACCACTGCGGCGTCGTCAACCTCACAGTGATCTCTGCGTTACCGTCGTCACCTCAGTGGCATATGACAGGCATTGGAGTCTTCTTGTGGACTTTCTTTATCGCTCAGACATAGCCGGAGAATGGAGAATGAACAGAATGGAGCATAGAGCATAGCCAATCAGTGATCGACATATTCGCGAGTGCTGTGGCTGCAGCCCTGAAGACTTCCCCCAAAGCGGCGGTTCCCATCCCATCGAAAGCGATTTACTCTAAATGTTCTCTCATAAAACGGTAGAGGTAGACAGAAAGCCCCAAAACACTCTGGTTCCCTTTGCAGAGCCACACCAAATTAAGCTTGCAGAACCAAAGTAGGTGCTTGAGCACCGGCAATTACACCGCAACACCCTGGCGCTGGAGATCCACAATTACACCCAGACACCCTAGCGCCGGAGATCCACAATTACACCGCGACATCCTAGCGCGCTGGAGATCCACAATTACACCGCGACATCCTATCGCCGGAGATCCACAATTACACCGCGACATCCTAGCGCCGGAGATCCACAATTACACCGCGACACCCTAGCGCCGGAGATCCACAATTACACCGCGACATCCTAGCGCCGGAGATCCACAATTACACCGCGACACCCTAGCGCTGGAGATCCACAATTACACCGCGACATCCTAGCGCCGGAGATCCACAATTACACCGCGACATCCTAGCGCGCTGGAGATCCACAATTACACCGCGACACCCTAGCGCCGGAGATCCACAATTACACCGCGACATCCTAGCGCGCTGGAGATCCACAATTACACCGCGACATCCTAGCGCCAGAGATCCACAATTACACCGCGACACCCTAGCGCTTGAGATCCACAATTTCACAGCGACAAACTGGTGCCGGAGATCCACAATTACCCCTGGCGGCGAAGATCCACAACTATCTCACCAAGTCCCGCTGCGATCTCACCTGATTTCCCCAGTGTTATGGTGATGAACACGTACCCACCCATACCCCCTGGGATGGTGTTCTGGTGACCTGCACACCTCACCTCACCGGTGCGGCGGCAGTGTGACGTTCTGGATATTCGTGATGCGTGCCACCAGGACTCTCCGGGTCGTCACGGACACATCCATAGGTCGCTGTGGGCTGTGTCGCTGTGTTGCTGTGTTGCTGTGCTCATGTGTGTGGGTGTGTCGTTGTGCCCATCGTTGTGCTAATGTGTCTCTGGGTGTGCCGCTGTGTCGCTGTGTGTGTGTGTGTGTGTGTGTGTGTGTGTGTGTGTGTGTCGTTATTCACTGGACGTGTCGCTGTGCCGCTGTATATGTGTGTGCGTCGTCTTCCTGGATGTGTCGCTGCGCGGGCGTGTATGCGTGGGTGCGTGCGCTCCATGTGGGTGTGTGCGGCGGGCCGGGCGCGGGCAGCTGTTTGTTTGTTCTCGACTCGTCGGCCGTCTGTCGGACACTTGTTCGCGCCGGCCCGGCGCCGGAAGCCGTCCTGTCCTGCCTCGCCACATCTGGCGGCGCCGGTCAAAGCGGAGCTCGGACCGGCCCCGGACCGACACGAGGACGGTGGCTGAGCGGAGCTCGGACCGGCCGGACCGACACGAGGACGGTGGCTGAGCGGAGCTCGGACCGGCCCCGGACCGACACGGGGACGGTGGCTGAGCGGAGCTCGGACCGGCCCCGGACCGACACGGGGACGGTGGCTGAGCGGAGCTCGGACCGGCCCCGGACCAACACGGGGACGGCCGCTGAGCGGAGCTCGGACCGGCCCCGGACCGACACGGGGACGGCCGCTGAGCGGAGCTCGGGCCGACACGGAGACGGCGGCTAAGCGGAGCTCGGGCCGATACGAAAACGGTGGCTGAGCGGAGCTTTGGCCGACAGGACCGACACGGAGACGGCCACTGAGCAGAGACGAGTCGCCGACAGAGGGCCGGTCGCCGGTGGCGTCGCAGTGTGGTGCAGGCAGGCCGATGCATCACGTGGTGAAATGTCGGTCCGTGGACCTGGCCGGTGTGAACGTGGCTCCCCAACATCCGAGGCAGGAGGGTGGATGCCATCCAGGCGGGTTTCCCGCGACCGCCAGAGTACTACGCAGGGCAAAGCACCATTTAGCATTACTAATGGTGCACCTTTTGTGCCGTTTTGGAAACTACAAAAATGTCTGGTCAGGTCATGTCAGGTTACGTCAGATTATCTCATATCACTGAACTGAACAACATATCTGGGGACAAGTTTGGATGTGTTATCTGATGGAGTATAGCTGCCGGGACTTCTATGTTTTAGATATTCCAAACTCCACCGTTTCATTGGTACCCCTCCCAAGGTACCATGAGGTCGTTGACAATGCTTGACCTCGGTTGACGTGTTTCGATTTACATGCATTCTAAGATATTTTGACATCCTAAATTCAAATTACCTATTATATTCATTATCATTCGGAACTCCGAAAAGCCACTTAAATGCTTTTGTAAGGCATTGCTTTATCATGCTTGGTGTGACCTGCGAGGCTTCGACCCACAGCCAGCATTACATAAATTTGGGAGCAATGCAGATATTGTCTACGAGGTTCCACAGCATTTTATTGTAAAGACATCTCCATACGGGTGGGGTGGATGTGGGAGGAGGCTGGATCCGAGTTGGGTGGAGGTGGGAGGAGGTCGGGTCTGGGTGGGGTGGATGTGGGAAGAGGTCGGATCCGCAGTGGGGTGACGTGGGAGGAGTAGGCTGCGGGGTGGGTGATGGGTGGGTGGGGCGTTGGGGTCAGAGGCGTGATGGACTCCGGAAGCCGGCTGCTGATGGATTGGCAGGATGGGTTGGCGCCGGCTTGTGTGTGGGTCTCGGAGGTGAGGAAAGCGCAGCTGCGTAGCTGCGCCTGGCGGCGGTTGCGGTTTGGGAGGTTGCGGGTTTGGAGATAAGAGGTTTGTTGCGTTTCGTGAAACGCAGGTGTTAGCGTGCTGTGGTGTTTGGTACGCTTTGTGCTGCCGCATACCGGCACAACTCCATCTGGAGTGTTCACTTGGGGAAGTCGGGATCGGTGGCGGGATCGGCCCGTCACAGTCGGGATCGGTGGCGGGATCGGCCCACCATGGTGGGATCGGTGGCGGGATCGGCCCATCACAGTCGGGATCGGTGGCGGGATCGGCCCATCACAGACTGCACGTCTCCTTTCTGACGATGTACAGTCGGACGTTGAGTGGTGTGCTGCACACTGGCTGCAGCATGGCTCTGGTGACGCGCACGCATGTTCACCGTGGCCGTAGCGCATGCAGCGGTGGCAGCGTAGTGGGAGAGGCACGTAGCGGCGGACTTCGTACTGCTTCTCGTTTATGTTTGCGTGTGGTAGGAGCTGTTGTGTGTTAAAAGTCTGTACCAAGAAGTTGTGTGTGGGCCTTTTCCTCCGTATGCTGTGGTCTACTCTGGCTGTGGCGTCGGGGAGAGCTGTGGCGGCGAGCAGTGCTGCGATGTTGGCGAGTGAAATATTTTCCAGCTCTGGGGCGAAAATGTAGCCCCGGCTGGTGTTGAGGGTGCGATGCAGTGTGAACGAACAGCGTTGATTATTAAATGTGTTTGTGGCGAGAAGCGTTCGTGTATCGGCGCTGTTCTGTGTGCGGACTATGGTGTGGGTGGTGTGCCGAGTGACGATGAAGTGTGGTGTGTTTAGGATGTGACGTAGTGATTGTGCGAGAGTGAAGGAAGACTCTCGTTTGATAGTGTGCTGCTGTTCGGTGTAGGTGCCTACTAGGTAGGCCCCTTGAGCAGAATGGGCGTTAGACGCCGTGTGGGTGTCATTGTGTTAGGGTCTGGCCCGGCTCACCGGCAAGCTGACCCCCTGACTGAAAACTACCGGATTTGTTGCATCCTGGACCGAGGTTTCGCACTTTGGTTCCTCTCCCGGTCGCAATGGCCTAGAGCAGTGGGATCGTCATCATTCGATTTCCTCCTGAAGGTAAAGGTTAGCCGGGAGCCAGATAGAAATTGGGGAATTGTTCTGGGTGGATTTTCTTCTCGAGTCGCAGGTATGCTCGTCGAGAGTGCCTGGAGCTCTTGTTGCTTACTGTCTTCTTGCTTCTATTCTTTCTTCTTGTCTTCTTGCTTCTTGCTCTTCTTGTCTTCTTGCTTCGTGCTCTTCTTGCCTTCTTGCTTCTTGGGCTTCTTCTGCTTCTTGTGCTTGCTGGCGTCACTTTTGAGCGTGGGCCGGGCGACCTCTTCTACGGGCCTCCATACAGTAGGACATCGTTGTGAAAACGAATCTAGGCTATGTGCCAATGCTTAGACCACTGTTGAACATGAAATAGATACGACGTATGTCCCCATTGAAATTGTTCACACCCAAATTGTTGTGGGAAGCTCTGCCATTCGACATCCCCTGAAACGTCACTGGTCGACCGGAAATATATCAATTGTGTATCGTTTGATTCGTCTCGTGGAACGCAGCATCGTTGCACTTTTGTTCACAGCTGTATGCACGCTAAGAGCAAAATAGCAACAGGGTGGCAGCCTCATGGAATGGAAAAGCTGCCGGCAGACGCTTGGTAGGCGAGGGCTGGGCAGTGTCGTTCCTTCGGTCACAGTGAACCGGGGCACAGCTAGACTTTGGCTGAAAAACCAGTTGAGCGGAGAGGGGAGGGGAGGTGCACATCCGAATCTTCCTGGAGGAGAGCCTCTTCCCGGTCAGAGGGCTGCCACTTATTGATTGGGAAGGGGAATGCCCACATTGTCCCTCCTGTATCCGCCCCTAACCAGAAGATGTACCGATATTTTTCGATGTTATAAGATACTTTTTTCTAACAAATGAGCAGATAAATAAATGAACGAATTATATGTATCAACTCAGTTATGCACGAATGCTTATTGTAGCCATAATTCAAGTCGTGAATCATACACTGGCACATTTCTAGCAGGGGACATTTCCGGTAGGGAATATTTGTGATCGGGAACATTTCTGGCAGATATACATATGATCGTCGGTTCAGACAAAATGAGGATCATGAGATACCTTGTTCCACTGAAACGTTCGCTGAGCACCCAACACAGTTCCTGTCCGCTTTCCATTTCTAGAGCTCAGATTGCAGCGATACGACAAGACCACCTGGCTCCAAATCCAATTAAACCGATCACCGCCATGATTGTCGAGGACATGTCCCTGCACAAAGGGAACCGAATCCGCTCATCATTCCCCGTGTGCGGCAAAACAGCCATTACCCCGGCTAAATAATGGAAAATCAAATCGTAGAAACGGTAGCGGCGCACGCTAAGCCCTGCAGCTGTGCCTAATACAATAACCATTACACGGCATGCTGCGCCTCGTAAAAATGGGAGGGAGCCACGCGGTGGGCCAAAATGATGACCCGCCACGCAATACGCAGCCGGCCCGAAGGGTAAAAATGTGGCGCTAATATGTCCAAGTGCGGCCGGCGGTCAGCCATCACATGGCACGGCAAAGCACGTCATGTCACCGTGCGGTGTGTCCTGTCACAGCAGTCAACAGCGACAGGTGCCTGCACTGTCCGCCGGCGGCGTCGACAAATGTCACCGGCGGCCGCCGACCGGCAGCTGCCAACTGCCTGTGCCCGGCGGCTGCCATCCAGAGTAGGTATGCACACGTGAAGAGGTGGGAAAGAGCGGAGGCTTCTCTCCAACGGCCACAAGTGGTACCTTTCATTGCGTCTCTCGAAGCTTTTTGAACCTAGAACAGACTCGGTGGGTTAAACTGGACTTAAAATGTCACCGAAAGTCGTCGGAACTGAATTGGATACCTATCTGGGGTAACTTTTTTTTTATAATGCCTAAAAAACAAAAACAAAATATCCTCCTCGTCGCCTATTATCTCTGGCATCCACACCAGCGACAAATGATATTCCGTGCTTGTCGTCAGGTAGCCGGATTTCTCAGTCGCTGTTCACGCAGCTCCCACCAACTCAACTCTCCTCCCTGCCGGCAGCCCAGAGAGCGAGATACAGCGCAGCGCATCGTTGGGCGTCGTAGAGTCTGCCGGCAGCCGAGCGAGCGAGATACAGCGCAGCACATCGTTGGGCGTCGTAGAGTCTGCCGGCAGCGGAGAGCGCGAGATGCGGCGCAACGCGTCCCTGGGCGTCGTAGAGTCTGCCGGCAGCCGAGCGAGCGGGATACAGCGCAGGGTATCCCTGGGTGGCGTAGTCTGCCGGCAGCCGAGCGAGCGAGATACAGCGCAGGGCATCGCTGGGCGTCGTAGAGTCTACCGGCAGCCGAGCGAGCGGGATGCAGCGCAGGGCATCGCTGGGCGTCGTAGAGTCTGCCGGCAGCCGAGCGAGCGAGATACAGCGCAGGGCATCGCTGGGCGTCGTAGAGTCTACCGGCAGCCGAGCGAGCGGGATACAGCGCAGGGCATCGCTGGGCGTCGTAGAGTCTACCGGCAGCCGAGCGAGCGGGATACAGCGCAGGGTATCCCTGGGTGGCGTAGTCTGCCGGCAGCCGAGAGCGCGAGATACAGCGCAGCGCGTCCCTGGGCGTCGTAGAGTCTGCCGGCAGCCGAGCGAGCGAGATGCAGCGCAGGGTATCCCTGGGCGTCGTAGAGTCTGCCGGCAGCCGAGCGAGCGAGATACAGCGCAGGGCATCGCTGGGCGTCGTAGAGTCTACCGGCAGCCGAGCGAGCGGGATACAGCGCAGGGTATCCCTGGGTGGCGTAGTCTGCCGGCAGCCGAGAGCGCGAGATACAGCGCAGCGCGTCCCTGGCCGTCGTAGAGCCTGTCGGCCGGCCGGCGGTCCTAATCTCTTCTGTGCAGCTGGTGGGATCAGGCGGCCGCTGCTGCCCTAGCGGGCCTGACGCCGGCGGCGCTGTCGGGCACACCTGTCACGCGTCGGGGCCGCGTGGCGGCGACAGCGCGGCTGCGCCCCCGGCCGTCGCCGCCGCCGCGCCGCCCGCAGGCCACGGCCGAGGATGTTTAACCAAGTGGCCGGCGCCAGTCGGCCCTGCCGGCTGCCGGCGGGACTTTTTTACCGGCCGAGCCGCGCCCAGCTGTCGCCCGTCCGTCGCAGCTTCGACGGCGCGCCGCCGCTGCGGGCGTTTGCAGTTTCCGGCCGACTGGAGTCGGCGATTGGGGCCGGCCGGGGCGGCGGCGTCACGCACGACACGGCACGTGCGTCCCTTGGCGTACAAATAGCTGTCATCAGTGCGGTGCTGTCTGAGGCGATCTTCGAGGCCCGTGGCGTGGGGGGGGAGGGGTCTGCCTAGTCAGCCCGGGTCTTCTCTCGTGCTGAGTCGTTCTGCGCTATGGTCATTGATAGAGGGCATTGGTCTCGGCGGGGTGAGCCCCCCCGCCCCCCAATCAACTCTCTATGTTAATGCTATCTGAGTGTAATGGATCGATGGCAAGGTACGTGTAGGTCACAAGCGATGAAGTGGGCAGTGATGCGAAATAATAGGACGCATCACAAACAGGAAAGGCAGGTCAGACCAATACACTGTAAAAAAAAAAAAAAACATTGGGCAGGAGTGGGGATCGAGCCATCACACAGCGAGTGTTTTGCTCCCTTGAAAAAGAGCATGCGGTGAACCCTCCACTCCTGCAACTTCTGTCCCTCCGTCATTGTGTGCCAAAAGCGGTGACCAAAGGGGCACGACCGACATCCCAATTGATGACCAGTGGTCATGGGACACACCATTTAGGCGTTGAACAAGTCATAAACAAACCGGATCCAACTTATCGGACGCCCTCCACAGATGGTGGGTGGATGGTTGCTCCTGGATCCATCATGGGTTACCGCCATTGTGCGTGAGCCGTTGGATACACCGATATATCCCTGTCAGCTTTTGTAGCAGTCAGCGCATCCCTCTCAGTTAGTTGTCCTTCTATGCTACCTTAACAACATGCATTTATCGACATGAACTTTAATGCGCATTAAGCCCAACATTTATTTTCACTTTCCGCAGCGCCACCGTAAAATGTATCGCTCGTTGCTTGACGCATATAGCCATCTATTTGCGTCTGGTGCAGCCCTCTCCATCCCGTGTCATGGTCGCAAACAGGGGTGGGGTGTGAAACAAACATATTGAGAAGACCTACCAATGCTAAAGCTGATTAACTCAAAGCGCATTGCAGGAGTTTGTCCGTTTAGTCCCATGCTAACACTAATTATTGGGTTAAAGAGGCTCAGCCAAGCACTGGTGATGCTAGACATCTCCAAAGATGCAGGAATCTCTTCACCTATAGTCACACAACCAACAGCACTTTTACTTACGCCATATGTCCTGCCACACAGTCAGCTGGAACTGTCATGTTGCCGTCGTCATAACCGTCACAACGCGGTGCGTCAAAGAGAGCTCCGTTCCAAAGGTCCACGGGTCATTTATGTCGGGAACTGAGCCGCACTGCCAGAGATTTATGGCACCTCCGGACCCCTTACACCGTGCAATGCCTCACTCTGGAATGCCCTTTCGCTTGATGGGGGGTCTGCTGCTTCCATGGTGTACCAGTGGTATTATAATCGTCGCACACACCCTAGTGCTCAATAGAGCGATCTATGAACCACTTCTAAACGGACAGCGGCTGTGATTCTTGGTGGAATGTTGTTGACTGGTCGTAGAGGCGAAGTTCCTTGCAGTATTGGGGAACAATCGAGTTCAATCGCCCCCTACCCGTCTTCCAGTGCCCCAATGTTTTAACATGTGTCATGCCACCACTTCCACTCCACCATGACTGGAAGGTGCGAGTTAAACGCAGGTGACTCCCGCCCAGCATTTCAATACCGCCATGTCGGTGCCTGGAGTTCGGATGCAGTTTGGGTGGATGAGGACAGCACGCCCCCACCCCCGCTACTGCTGCTGGGGCGGGCTGTGGGCGTAGTCGGTCGATCAGCATGTCACCGGCGTTCCCACAGGTATCCGCGGCCTCGGGCACCACCCAGCGGTCAGCTGAGTGTACGATTCAGCGGACGGGTTGGGGGGGTTGGGGGGGGGGGGGTGCGTTGAGCCGGTGACGGCTGCGGCTGACACAGGTCTGGTCCTCGACCGGCCACGAGCGGGCGGTCAGGGCCCGCGCGCCAGACTCCCGCCGACCGGCCACGAGCGGGCGGTCAGGGCCCGCGCGCGAGACTCCCGCCGACCGGCCACGAGCGGGCGGCCAAGGCCCGCGCGCCAGACTCCCGCCGACCCGGCCACGAGCGGGCGGCCAGGGCCCGCGCGCCAGACTCCCGCCGACCGGCCACGAGCGGGCGGTCAGGGTCCGCGCGCGAGACTCCCGCCGACCCGGCCACGAGCGGGCGGCCAGGGCCCGCGCGTCAGACTCCCGCCAACCCGGCCTATTGTTTGTTCGTCTTACTCTGACCTGCTCAGTCCACTGCTCCGGTCGTTCTCACCAGCGCCGCCCACTGTGTGTGCCCCCGACACCATACCAGCTCACTGTGCAGGTCCCTGGACACCACCCCAGTTCACTGTGCTCCCTTTACACCTCTCAGTCCTGTACACCCTCCCAGCCCACTGTGCGGGCCCCCGGACACTGGTGACGGGTGTCCATCAATTGATCGCCGTAACGGTCCGGGTCGGCGGAACGACACACTTTCCGGTCGGCGTCGATTCCCGCTGACGCACTATCCGTCACGGCGCCGTCCAAACGACGGGCCGCGTCGACGCCGACGCGGTCGCGCCGGCCGTCTTTGTACGGCTGGCGGGCGCCGCTGCCGCATTCCGGCCGAGAAACGGCCCGCTTGCAATGCGATGTATATTTGTACACTCAATGACGTTCGACTGTTGTGCGGTCGTGTCGTCTGGCGTCAGGGGACGCCGACGGGCCGGACCGCTGCCGTGCACACTCGCGCACGTCCGCACGTCCACAGACAATGCCCGCGCAACTGGTCGACCATGATAAATCCACTGAAGGGTGGTGGCGACAGTAAAATATTCCCCAGCTCAAACAATCGATACAACATATGGTGGCGGATGCCAAGTTCACACCGAGTGTCCGTCTCCACCGTCCCGCCAACCACACACACACACAACTACACACATACACACACACACATACACAAACGCATACTCGACGCGCTGGCGTCCGCGAGCACAAACACAAACACACACACCGCCCAGACCGACCGCCGGTAACACACCACCCACCCGACCTGGTGACACACCACGGTCACGGGGTCACAGGGTCACCACACGACCCGTGACGTCACATTGCGCGTGGTCGACTGGCGACCGAGGGGCTGCTGCCTGTGGCGGCGCCGGCCGGCACTCTACGCTGGCGCGGATCCGAGCAGGCGCCCGAGCCGACACCGGATAATAACACGCGCTGATTAGTTTCGTTTCCTGAGACTGTGTTATTCGTCTGGTTTGGTATAGTGCGGGGCGCGAGTGCGCGCGCAGTGGCCGCGTCGACCAGAGCACCGCTCGTTCGATGAGGACGCTGGGCTGGCGGCGCGGTGCTGTCACGTGCACTGCGGCATCGGAGCATCGGAGCATCGGCATCGGCATCGGCATCGGAGCTCGCGCGCCGAGCGCTCCGTCTCACTAAGCTCGAGTTTCGTCAGCGGCCGCCGGCTGCCGCCATGGTTGCGGACAGAAGCCGGTGCAACGCACTGCCCGACCGCCGGAACTGCAAGCGCTGAAACCTCGTGGTTGACACTGAACGCGATCTACTCGGCCGGTAAAATGATAAAGCCGCCGTAGAACCATTTGGTAAATCAATAATTCAATGACTCGTGTCAACTAAGAAGTGTGCAAATGTGCCCACCCATCACGTGCTCTGAGTAGCTACTGGCCGAGCCAACCACCAAGAGCAACACAATTGTACAATGCGAAGAACTGGGTCAACACTGCAAAATTTGATCTCGGGCAACGGCGTCTTTAAGAACATGAACAGACAAGGAGGGACGGGTAGCCTTTTCACCAGCAACGGCATGGAATAGCCAGCTATGTCGAGCGATAACCAGAAGCATGGCGTGTTGACGAGGGACGCCTGGCGACGACCGGGGAGCTCGCGCGGCGAGAGATAAGGTCACTCTCTCCGACTGACGGGGTCGACTGAGAACACTGGGAGCCTTGCTGGAGTTATAGGAACTACGCTCGGAAGAGACACTGAACAACGGAACAGTGGGGGGCGGCGGCCGACACGGCCTAGTAAGGACGCCACACGCCGCCGCGACTAGACGATTTTGTGGAGGACGACGCCGACGCCGCGCCCACGCACTCGCGCTCCTCCCCGCTGCCGGCGTCCTCAGCCGCCACACTGGGCGGAGGCGGCGGCGGCGGCGGAGGCGGAGGCGGCGGCGGCGCCTCGTCGGCCGTGGAGGCGGGCTGCGGCCGCGGCGGCCGCGCCAGCTCGCCGACCTTGTGGCGGCCGCCGAGGTGCGCCAGCTCAGCGGCGGTGCTGAGCGGCGGCCGGTACAGCTGCGAGTACAGCTGCGGCACGGGCGGGTACAGGCCGGCCGGCGAGCTGGCGGCCGGCTCGGGCAGCGCCAGCAGCGGCCGCGGCGGCGCCGTCCGACTCAGCAGCGAGTTGCGGCGCAGGTCGAACTCGGGCTTCAGCTCGACAGCGCAGTTGTTGGGCACGCGGGACGACTCGCTCGACGGCGCTGCAACAGGGACGGGCGGACGGTCACGTGGGGTCCCGGCGGGTCAGGTCGACGGTCACGTGGGGTCCCGGCGGGTCAGGTCGACGGTCACGTGGGGTCCCGGCGGGTCAGGTCGCGCCGGCGCGCATCCGGACGACTCGCTCGACGGCGCTGCAACAGGGACGGGCGGACGGTCACGTGGGGTCCCGGCGGGTCAGGTCGACGGTCACGTGGGGTCCCGGCGGGTCAGGTCGACGCCCGACGCGCATCCGGACGACTCGCTCGACGGCGCTGCAACAGGGACGGGCGGACGGTCACGTGGGGTCCCGGCGGGTCAGGTCGACGGTCACGTGGGGTCCCGGCGGGTCAGGTCGACGGTCACGTGGGGTCCCGGCGGGTCAGGTCGACGGTCACGTGGGGTCTCGGCGGGTCAGTTCGCGCCGACGCGCATCCGGACGACTCGCTCGACGGCGCTGCAACAGGGACGGGCGGACGGTCACGTGGGGTCCCGGGGGTCAGGTCGACGGTCACGTGGGGTCTCGGCGGGTCAGGTCGCGCCGGCGCGCATCCGGACGACTCGCTCGACGGCGCTGCAACAGGGACGGGCGGACGGTCACGTGGGGTCCCGGCGGGTCAGGTCGACGGTCACGTGGGGTCCCGGCGGGTCAGGTCGCGCCGGCGCGCATCCGGACGACTCGCTCGACGGCGCTGCAACAGGGACAGGCGGACGGTCACGTGGGGTCCCGGCGGGTCAGGTCGCGCCGGCGCGCATCCGGACGACTCGCTCGACGGCGCTGCAACAGGGACAGGCGGACGGTCACGTGGGGTCCCGGCGGGTCAGGTCGACGCCGGCGCGCATCGGACGACTCGCTCGACGGCGTGCAACAGGGACAGGCGGACGGTCACGTGGGGTCCCGGCGGGTCAGGTCGCGCCGGCGCGCATCCGGACGACTCGCTCGACGGCGCTGCAACAGGGACGGGCGGACGGTCACGTGGGGTCCCGGCGGGTCAGGTCGACGGTCACGTGGGGTCTCGGCGGGTCAGTTCGCGCCGACGCGCATCCGGACGACTCGCTCGACGGCGCTGCAACAGGGACGGGCGGACGGTCACGTGGGGTCCCGGCGGGTCAGGTCGCGCCGGCGCGCATCCGGACGTCGCATTCCGTCAGTCGGCTAAATCCATGTCAGGTGAAGCTCAAACCACGCTTGCCGTGACGGTTAATGGTTAAACTACAAATTCCCAATATGTAGAAGAGCTCGGGCCCAGGCCGGCTCCACAGGTGAGCACACAGGTAAGTGAAGCTGAAGTAGGTCAGGACAGGTCAGGCTGTCAAAGGTGGGAATCACAAACCTGAAAACGAATCAGTTATCCAAGTCAGGTACGGCTGCTAGGGTCATTAAGCTAGGAAATCACCATGATGGGACACGAGGTATATTTCGAGCAGACTGGAAACAATTAAATGGAAAGGGTTGCAAATGGTTATCTTGTAGTCAGATTGAATTATCAGACAAGCTAGTAGCATCGAAGTCGTCAGCGTTGCATGCACTGCCGACGCTTCTTCACGCAGCAGGAACTGATGGCGCTGCTGAGCAGCGTCACAATGTACGGTCAAGCTTGGAGCTGGGGTTTGGCCGGCTTGTGGTACGGTTTATCCAAGATCAAGGCTCAGGAGCACAATAATTGGTTATTTATTGACATCTGACCGATACATCTGGTGATGCATCTCAACACATGCCACACACCACACGCACGTGATATCACTGGTGGATTGACTGAAGAACTCCCTGCACATAGCACACACCTCAGGAATTGCAGTGGCATCGTGCGCACAAGCGTGATATTTTTGCTGGTTGGTTTGGCTGAAGAAATCTTCCTCACCATCCCCAAGCACACACCAGGGCTTCAGCAGGAATTGCACTAGTATCGATTGCGTGGGGGCGTGAGAGCTGCAGAGTCGGTCTGGAAGTGTGGCCACATCTGCGGACGGCAGACGCTCCGCGGGGGGGAGGCAGGTGGTCTAAGTGTGGCCACATCTGCGGACGGCAAACCCCGGGGGGGAAAGTGTGGAATCATTGGGACGCTCCGCGCGCGCCGGCCGCTCCAAACGACGACACGAGCGCGCAGCGGCGTGTGATGCATTGTCGACGCTCCGCTGCAGCGGAGGTGCCCGACACACAACGGATGACTGCGGGGTGACCGTGCACCATCGCCCTGCTCGCGTGACCAGCCGGCACGTGCTGTGCCAGTCAGCAGTGCAGTGCACAGCCGCCACTAGTGCGCGCGCCAGCCACCTGGCGTTTCTGACTGGCCAGGCTAACCGGCCAGCCCGTCGTAACACAGGATCGTCTCTGGCTACCGCAGGTGCATGGCGGCAGTGTCACCAGTCACCTCAGGTGTAACACAGGATCGTCTCTGGCTACCGCAGGTGCATGGCGGCAGTGTCACCAGTCACCGCAGGTGTAACACTGGATCGTCACTGGCTACCGCAGGTGTAACACAGGATCGTCACTGGCTACCGCAGGTGTAACACAGGATCGTCTCTGGATACCGCAGGTGCATGGCGGCAGTGTCACTGGCCACCTCAGGTGTAACACAGGATCGTCTCTGGCTACCGCAGGTGCATGACGGCAGTGTCACTGGCCACCTCAGGTGTAACACTGGATCGTCTCTGGCTACCGTAGGTGCATGGCGGCAGTGTCACTGGCCACCTCAGGTGTAACACTGGATCGTCTCTGGCTACCGTAGGTGTAACACAGGATCGTATCTGGCTACCGCAGGTGTAACACAGGATCGTCTCTGGCTACCGCAGATGTAACACAGGATCGTCTCTGGCTACCACAGGTGTAACACAGGATCGTCTCCGACTACCGCAGATGCATGGCGTCGTCACTGGTCACCCCAGGTGTAACACAGGATCGTCTCTGGGTACCGCAAGTGCAAGGTGGCGGCGTCACTGGTCACCTCAGGTGTAACACTGGATCGTCTCTGGCAACCGCAGGTGTAACACTGGATCGTCTCTGGCAACCGCAGGTGTAGCACAGGATCGTCTCCGGCTACCACAGGCGCATGGCAGCGTCACTGGCCACCTCAGGTGTAACACTGGATCGTCTCTGGCTACAGCAGGTGCATGGAGGCGTCGTCACTGGACACCTCAGGTGTAGCAAAGGGTCGGCTCAGCCCATTTCAGGCGCATCACAGGCCATTGCGGACAATTTACAACAACCTTGTAAAGTGTGGTATGCAGTCCAGCGAAGTCGCTGCAGCAGACCCACGATCCCAACCATCCAAACAAATCCCGCCAGTTTCAAACGGTGAGAATCGTTATGTTGTCCCGTCCTCAATCACGGCTATTCGACAATTGAAGGCTGTTTGGTGTTTAGAAGCATGGTATTACGCTCATCAACTACAGCGACTGGTGTCCGAGCTGCATGGTGCTCTTTTGTTTGAGTTGGCAGTATGGTGCTGTGGTGCCGGTTAAGCCCAGCACATGACACATTGGGAGCACTTCCCGATTCCACTCAATGGACCGAGCGGCGGGGACCGGCAGCACCCATGTCCCCAGGCCGGTCGTCCGTTGTCTCCGAGACCGCTAACCTGTCCCTGACGTCGGCCCACTCGGCCGGACCGCGTCGGCCCAGCCTGACCACGAGGTGGACCCGCCGACTCCGTCGGTCACGTCGACGTCGACGCGGCACCGACGGCGCGCCAGCCGCCCCGGCGCGCCGCCAACAGCCGATCGGCACCGGTCACCACGCCGGCCACCGAAACGCCTGCCCGACCAGAAATTCGAGCCCGCCTCGTCGCGTCGGTCGATTCGGCGCCGATCGACCGCGCGCCACCGCACGACGGCCGCGCCGCGTGCACTGCCGTCGCCTTCGACGCGTGTCGTGCCTGTCGCCAGTCTGCAGACCGGTCGTGCGGCCGGCGACCACGGTGGCCAGCGGCCGCCACGTTCCGATATTAAGGTTTAATCAGTTTTCGCGGAACGGTTCGTGCCGGCCGGCAGTTGGGCCTGCAAGAATGCAACACTGTCGCGGCCGCTGTTGATTCTGGTCGGCGGTGCGCGTCGACGTCGCCGATGGTGTTGTCGGCGACGGCGTTGGCGTCGCGATTGGTCACTGTCCGCGGCGAGTGTTGTGTGCGTTGAGCGAGTGTCTGAGGTTGCCGCGTCGCCTCTGTGCCGCGCCGTGCCTGCGAGGTTGCCGCGCCGCCTCTGTGCCGCGCCGCGTCCGTGAGGTTGCCGCTCCGCGTCCGTGAGGTTGTCGCTCCGCGTCCGTGAGGTTGTCGCGCCGTGTCTGTGAGGTTGCCGCGCCGTGTCTGTGAGGTTGCCGCGCCGTGCCTGTGAGGTTGTCGCGCCGTGTCTGTGAGGTTGCCGCGCCGTGTCTGTGAGGTTGCCGCGCCGTGTCTGTGAGGTTGCCGCGCCGTGTATGTGAGGTTGCCGCGCCGTGCCTGTGAGGTTGTCGCGCCGTGTCTGTGAGGTTGCCGCGCCGTGTCTGTGAGGTTGCCGCGCCGTGTATGTGAAGTTGCCGCGCCGTGCCTGTGAGGTTGCCGCGCCGTGCCTGTGAGGTTGCCGCGCCGTGTCTGTGAGGTTGTCGCGCCGTGTCTGTGAGGTTGCCGCGCCGTGTCTGTGAGGTTGTCGCGCCGTGTATGTGAGGTTGCCGCGCCGTGCCTGTGAGGTTGTCGCGCCGTGTCTGTGAGGTTGCCGCGCCGTGTATGTGAGGTTGCCGCGCCGTGTATGTGAAGTTGCCGCGCCGTGCCTGTGAGGTTGTCGCGCCGTGTATGTGAGGTTGCCGCGCCGTGCCTGTGAGGTTGCCGCGCCGTGTCTGTGAGGTTGCCGCGCCGTGTCTGTGAGGTTGCCGCGCCGTGTCTGTGAGGTTGCCGCGCCGTGCCTGTGAGGTTGTCGCGCCGTGTCTGTGAGGTTGCCGCGCCGTGCCTGTGAGGTTGTCGCGCCGTGTCTGTGAGGTTGCCGCGCCGTGCCTGTGAGGTTGCCGCGCCACGTCTGTGAGGTTGCCGCGCCGCCTTCGGAGGCGTCTCAAATATCGATCTCCAGGTGTGCGATTATAATGCTCTTACGGGACTTGTTAACCGAAGAACTGAACTAGCAGAACTATCTCGTGAGACGCGATTTCGGTGAAATTATATGTCGACAACGGTTCTGATGCAGACGTTAAGCCCATATCATGATGCAGACTTAGCAGTGTTCTTGTGCTTTGTCCTTTTTCCCTATGTTGCGCTCTGACTTAAAACTCAAGTTTCAAATGGCGTCTCAGAGCAGGTAGCAGGAACGACATAATAGTATAATATTAAATCAGTTGGAAAGGTGACGGGTATATTAGTTTTGGCGCTCCCTATGTCTCAGTTGAGGCTGAGCTCCCCATAGCGTTCCTTATACGTGTTCCTTGTATGATCTGCAAGCATTCGGGTAGGTGGAGAAAGGATACCTGAAGGTAAAGTGATCCCACGTGCACCAGATATTTACCGTGTTGAAATATTTACTACGCACGGCCATGACACCGCCCTCTCCCATCACCGTATTCGCTGACCTGTGACTGACCGGACCAGCGTCCTCCTATACTCCGCGGTTAAGGTCCGACCTCAGCAACAGGTCGAAGACACCATGCGGCCATTCCGGCCGATCAGCCGAACTTTTACGTACTGGTCGGGACAAAACATCGGTGCCATTGGCGGGCAGGTCAATTCTCTTGGCACCTCCAAGGAGCAGTGCCCCGAACCTTTCAACTCGCCCAAGATCGCGGCCCAGACAGATCTGTGTTTATATCGGAACATGCCTGTACCGTTCTCTCGGCAGAAAGGCTGCCGTGCTCCACTGACCTGACTGTTGTGACCTGAGCTGGGGTCAACGTAGCTGGCCACTGACCTGCACTGGTGTGACCTGAGCTGGGGTCAACGGAGCCGGCCACTGACCTGCACTGGTGTGGCCTGAGCTGGAGTCAGCTGAGTTTGCCACTGACCTGCACCGTTGTGACCTGAGCTGAGCTTGCCACTGACCTGCACTGGTGTGACCTGGGCTGGGGTCAGCGGAGCCGGCCACTGACCTGCACCGTTGTGACCTGAGCTGAGCTTGCCACTGACCTGCACTGGTGTGACCTGGGCTGGGGTCAGCGGAGCCGGCCACTGACCTGCACTGTTGTGACCTGAGCTGAGTTTGCCACTGACCTGCACTGGTGTGACCTGGGCTGATGTCGGCCGAGCCGGCGGTCAGCTGGGCCGCCAGGTCGGCCGGCGAGAAGCCGAGAGCGGCCGGGTGGCCGAAGCCGGGCAGGAAGCCGGGGTAGCCGCCGGCGGCGTACGGCCAGCCCTCGCCGCCGCCGAACGCGAACGGTCCGCTCAGGCCGGCTGTAACACGCCACACAGCTGGTGAGACGCGCCTCGGGGAG
The DNA here is from genome assembly GCA_034440615.1 of Ashinkailepas kermadecensis. Taxonomy (NCBI): domain Eukaryota; kingdom Metazoa; phylum Arthropoda; class Thecostraca; family Neolepadidae; genus Ashinkailepas; species Ashinkailepas kermadecensis. Next base: position 99,311 of record JAOTOM010002690.1, read on the forward strand.
CGGACAGACGCCGCCGCTCCGTCCTCCACCGGCGGAGGACGTCCTCCGTCCTCCGGCCTCCGTCCTCCGGCCTCCGGCCTTTGTCAGCACCAGTGAGTGTCCGCAATGTCACGGGAACGTCGTCACTGGCAATGTCACGGGTGGTGGTGGTTCCGTCCTGCGGCTTTGTCAGAACGTGGTGTCGAAGTCATCTCCTGGCTGTGTGACGGGATGGTTGGTTGGTTGGTTATTGGTTTTACGACACGTCGACCGTTGAGTCATGTAGCGTCGCCAATCTCTCACGCCGATTGGTCGCGGGCGAAGAGTAGCGACAGGTGAGACTCGAACCCACAACCTTTCGATTGTGAGACGAGCATCTTACCCCTAGACCACTCGTCCCCTGTGACGGGATGGTGGTGGTCACGCCCGGTGCTGCCGTGCGGCAATTTATTTTGAAAATGCATGGTGTGTATGTAAAATTAGAACTGCAATCGCCGTGACCGAAGTCATTAAAGCGCACGAGCAGTTGTAAAACATTCAAACACCTCATGTGTCCCATAGACTAGCTGCAATCATAACATGCAAATTATTCCCTTGAAAACAGTTCAGTAAACTAGAAAAAAAACTTGGTTGTGATCAACATTTGCATCATAGTACCGGGAAATTCGGTTATCTACCCCACATTATTTGTGGTTGGAATGCATGGATATACGCCATTTCAGCTATTGTTTCAACACAGGAAAAACCGAGAACATAAGCCGTCAATCAATCAATCGTCAATAGAAATCAACACGTCCGTGCAGTTTGGTTAACTTCACGACTCCTTCCTTCATCCTTCCATCTCGTAGAATGAAACAAAAGATGAGAAAAACCTTCGCAAGACACCAGGTTTCATCCAGTACTAATATGACGGAGCCCCTCTAATCGTAACTTCGTTCACTTCATTTACCCAGTGCCCACTACTTCTTGTGCGGCAATTGCATCTGCTCCATTCGAGGATATCCGCAGACGATGACGATATCCGTAGCGAGAGATGAGACATATCGAGTTTCCACTGATAGTGTGGTCCACATACTAGCCATTTACCATAGCCCATAGTGTCATCCATGTGCGATCATGGAGTGACCTCGACCTGTCCTGGACCACAAAACCGAAGCCGGTGAGGTGCGGTGGTATTTGATTAAATTAAAGTTGGTTAGCTCTGGCTATTGCGACGCTATGGGGCGAAGGAAATGAACACACTTCATTCACATGAGCAGTTAACAGACAGATCGTGCCGATAAGATGACAAGGACGGGGCGTGAGGTGGGGGCGCGATGGGTGGGTGCGGTTCGCTTGTCACACCTGTGAGGTGTGAACGGCAGGTCGTGCCACGTGAGGTGGGGGCGCGATGGGTGGGTGCGGTTCGCTTGTCACACCTGTGAGGTGTGAACGGCAGGTCGTGCCACGCGACCTGTAGGACACGGACCGCCAACTAGCGCGCTGAAGAAAGAAACAGCGAGCAGGGTGCAGGGGCCGTGAGTCGTGATCGTTGTCACGACCGCGACGCGCCCGCCGCGCTCTCCGCGGTCATAAATAACGTCGTGGCGCGCTGCCCTCCCACAGACCAAATAATCACCTGCGTGCCAACGGCACCTTTGAGCTCTAATACGGGGCCGCGGAGCATACATCACCGCCGCCGCCGCCACCGAGCCGATCCCATTCAGGCGGTGGGCGCGCGCTTTTTGCCGCCGGCCGCCGTGGCGGCCGCAGCGCGCCGCTCTCAATGAGCGGGCGCGGTACGTCAGCGCGACGCGCGCCGCTTGATCAATTAGCGCTTCCTCCGCGAGCCGATTCTGGCGGCGGCCGACCAAGGTCGGTCGGCGGCCGGCCATGTGGCCACCGGCGCGGCGGCCGGCTGTGACCCACTTCCGGCCGCCAGATTAGAGGACCGTCGCGTCCGGCGGCCCATTGGGCCGCGGCGCTGGCGTAATTTGCGGCGCGCGAACCGGCGGCCCTCGTCGCCGCCGCGTCTCGGGCTCTTCCTTGATGCGGTCGTGTCACGCATGGTGTGCGCGAGCCCCGAGAGAGAGAGAGAGGGGGTCTCGCCCCCCCCCGCCGGCCGTCAGCCTTCGCTCGGCGTGGGAGCGGCAGATGGCGGCGTGCCGAGCGAGTCCCGGCAGTGACTCCCCCACCCCTCCCCCAAGTCGGCCGCTGTCGCCGACGCCTGACGGACGGACAGACGGAGAGGAACGGACGGCTCCCGAAAGTTCTTGGTCGGGTTAATTGTGGGGCTCGTGTTGAGTCGGCGGTAAGAGTCGTCAGATCCTGAAGGCGGGGTACCTACCTGGTCGCCTGCCAGCGTGCGGCTGAGGAGAGCTGGAGATCACGTGCCACGCAAGTTTATGTGACGGCAATCCCTCTCCACGTCAGTCCATGCTCTGAGGGATGGGAGGACGGCGGGAAAGGTCGGCACAGGCGATTAAGCGCGGTGTTGGCGGGGCTTCGGAGGGGGCGAGGCGGATACCGTACTTGTCAGCGAAGGCCACCCCTTCAGATCTCAGCGCCGTTCCAATTATCAACGATCCCACACTACACGTCCTTCCAGATGTTTCAGCAACACGAACCAATTACGCCAATGGAGTCCGCGGGGTTCGTGCTCGGAGCTCAGCGGGGTCAGCCGACAGCGGTGCTACCGTCAGTTAGTTGTATCGGCGGGAGCGGGAGGGGAGGGAGAGGGGGAGTGCGGTCGGCCTGCGGCGACCAGCGCCCGTCGACGACCACACGCCGCCTTGTCAGGATTCCGCCCGGACACAACTGCCGCCAGGAACATCAGCTGTCGGATCAGCGCCGCCGCCGGCCCGCGTGACGTGACGGAGGAGCGGTGACGTCACTGGGGGAGCCGGCCGCGCGTCCGCCGCCGACGGTTCCTTCAATCCATTACTGGCTGCGGGCGCGGCGTTATTTACGGCCCGGGCTCGGCTGATGCTCGTCCGCCAACATCGTTCACGTTTGACAGCGAAATTGCACGCTGGCGATGCTCATGCCGGCAATAGCGGAGTTATCGTGCACTGGACAGCGGCCGCTGGTCCACCCAACTCGTTCGGGTTGGTAATGGCCTCTCAGTATTCCGGACCGGGTGGGGTGTCGACTTCGCGGTGTAGCCACGTAACACATGGTACGAGTCACCGGTCGTGTAGTACTGCCACGCCGGACGTGTAGTACCGACACACTGGTACCGACACACCGGACGTGTAGTACCGACACACTAGTACCGACACACCGGACGTGTAGTACCGACACACCGGACGTGTAGTACCGACGCACCGGACGTGCAGTATCGACACACCGGACATGTAGTACTGACACTCCGGACGTGTAGTACCGACACACCGGACGTGTAGTACCGACACACCGGACATGTAGTACTGACACACCGGACGTGTAGTACCGACACACCGGACGTGTAGTACCGACACACCGGACGTGTAGTACCGACACACCGGACGTGTAGTACCGACACACCGGACGTGTAGTACCGACACACCGGACGTGTAGTATCGACACACCGGACATGTAGTACTGACACTCCGGACGTGTAGTACCGACACACCGGACGTGCAGTATCGACACACCGGACATGTAGTACTGACACTCCGGACGTGTAGTACTGACACACCGGACGTGTAGTACTGACACACCGGACGTGTAGTACTGACACACCGGACGTGTAGCACCGACACACCGGACGTGTAGCACCGACACACCGGACGTGTAGCATCGACACACCGGACGTGTAGCATCGACTCGCTGGCGTGGTCTCGACCTTTCGCCTCCACACGGCCTGGGCAGCGGCAGGGCAGGCAGCTGGAGCTGGTGAAGGACTTGCTAGGAGAGTGAACTGGCCTGTCGCTGCTGACCGCTTGCAATTTTCCGGATGGCGCTATTGTCGTCGAGGTGCCCGTACCTTCGCTAAGGTCCCTCGTACCGTTTCCAGAAGGCCCCAATTTGTCTCCAGGTTCCTAAGCTCGTGTGGCACTTATTGCTGTCTTCAAGGCATTTCTCGTCGCAAGGATATCCATCCATGCTGCAAGACTTCCTTTAGCATGTTAACCGTAGGTCCCGTACCCCCTTCCACTCAGTCAAGTCCCATTTATCATTGCTTAAGCATTACTAGAGAGGGAGAGGGCCCGAAAGGTGGTAAGGACTTAACCACGGGACACAATTGTAGACAACTGCCGGTCAAATCTTGTTAGACGAGGCCCTGCTATGCTGGTAACTGACGATGCAATCTGTCCCTTCGTAGGCAGCAGCTACGATCACAGGTGCACATATCAGCTTCTCTTCGGTAGCAATAATCATATCTGGCATCCATTTACAACGATATAGGACCTTTGTGCAGTCCCACGCGGCTCCTATGGTAGCCAAAGAAGAGCAGCTGTTTCTGGTGGCCTGGCGTGACGGTTCATGGGCGCAATGTTGAGAGATATCCATCCTTTCTGGTGCCCTGACGTGGCGGCTCACAATATTGAGAGATATCCATCCTTTCTGGTGATCTGACGTGGCAGCTCACAATATTGAGAGATATCCATCCTTTCAAACCAAATAGCATAGCGGAGCACATGCTGCTGATCTTGAAGCCTTCGCTGTGGTCTGCACCTCGGAGTGCTTTGGGGCTCCATTCGGATGTCATGCTTTGTTTGCTTGCTCCAGCGACCGCCATTGGGCGCGAATCTCGCAGGGATGCCGTACGCCATGAGTCGCTCCTCTCTGGGGCCACTGCTCCGAGCCCCTGGTCGGAGGATTGTCGTCGGCGCGGTGTAGAAGGGCACCGGTGCCGACCCACACACAGCGCTGAGGTGGCCACGGCAGCCGGAGGGGCGGGGCTGGAGGTGGGGGGAGCGGCTGGCCACGCCGACCGGCCGTGGGCGACCGACCCTAACAAGTGGCCACTGATTGCGGCCAAGTGGCGGCCGGCGCGCGACACCAGTGTCGCTGCGACACGCCACACGTGGCCGGCGCGACGATGGTCATCAGCGACGCATTAGCCGGCATCACCGGCGCCGAGCCGGACATGTTGCGCCGCCCCGAGCACATGTGACCCGACGACGCGGCAATTATTGGCGGCTAATTGAAATCAGCGCGTGGCCGTGTCGCGGCCGACGGCCTGCGCGCCGCGTCTGTCGACGGGTGAATAATTCAGCGGCGGGCGCGGCGCGTCGATTTCGACGCGGTGCGGCGGCCATGTCTGCGCCAGTGCAGCCCGAGCATAATCGCACCAGATAATGGAGGCCTGCTGAAATATGCAGAAAAGCGTCCGCACAGAGGCCGCTCCTTTGGCTCAATTTAGCCCGGCGGTGAATTACCCCACGACAGGATATGCCCGGCGCCTGAGCAACTTTACTCGGCCGCCTTCAAAACGAGAAGCAACGCCGGCGGCAAGTGGCGCGAGTCTCGGACGATAAAAATAAAGGGCGCGAATAGCGTCGACGACGGGGAATTAAAGCGGGCATAACGAGCACAGGCGGCCTTCATTAGCCGGTCGCAGGCGGCGTGTTCCCCTGCGGCGGCGACGTCGGCGACGATGAATACGTCGGTCAGTCTGGCCGACGAATCTGACGGGTGACCGTCGCACAGCCGCAGCATATCAGGAGTGGACGGACCTCATGTTGTACCGAGTAAAAGGAGGTACACTTCGGGGCTGTGGTGAAACGATAGAAGCGGGTGATAGGCATGCGCTGTTGGCAATTGAGCTCTTGTAGTCGAAAGTACCTCGGACAGTATTAATTTCAGGATCATTGGTGTGGATTTATATTTCTCCCGACTTACTTCTGGATGGTCGCTCACCAGAAAGTCAGCACATCTTATGAAGATCCGGGCTATGAATGGTCATCAAAAGCCACTCCTTGACGCGAATACGGCAGTGGGGGAACTGGCAGCAACATTTACCTACACAGCATTGTCTGTCTGTTCCGAGATATTATCACGCATCTTTGAAATATTAATGTGTTGTTGCTGCATGACGCCGCTGAAAATACTGCTCGGATCCATTTCAATTTCGCATTTAACCAGATTCGGCCTGAAAAACCTGACTTAAAGCAGGTGGCGACCAGAGTCAAATATTGAGGCCGTGAGGCTCTCGGACTGTATCCATAGGCGCATGGATACTGCTTTAGTCGAAAGCCGGAACATGACAAAATTTACACTCTCGCTATTTTTCCAAGTGAGGTGCCGAAGTCGTGCCCAATAACAGGGCCCGATGGGTCAGTCCACATCACCCTACCCTCCCATGGTAGCTACTACGTCATTCCTATGTAATGACTCCAAACCTCAGCCGAGAAGTCCTGAACCATGATACGTTCTTCGGCCTAGGTCATCGTCTTATAAAACTACGTTACGACGACCGCTTACTTTGCAGGTATTGTAGCAACTCACTTTCACCGTGTGGCAGCTCACTCTGAGAGCATGCCAGCTCGTAACGTTAGTATGTCAGCTCACCATGACAGATAACAGCCGATAGTGACAGTATGACGGATGGCCACGGCAGTACGACACAGGATCGATATGACAGCTGCCAGCGCGACAGCTGACCACGTGGCGGCCGATGTGACAGCTGCCCATGTCAGCGTGACAGCTCACCTGGACAGTGCGACACAGGACCGATATGACAGCTGACAGCGCGACAGCTGACCACGTGGCGGCCGACGTGACAGCTGCCCATGTCAGCGTGACAGCTCACCTGGACAGTGCGGCTGCGGCAGCTTGAGCAGGCCGGCGGCGATCTGTTCCCGCCGCAGTTGCTCCAGACCGGCCAGATGTGGCGGGAAAAACGGACGGTGCCCGAATGGAAACGGGAACGGGAATTGTCCTGCGGAGGCACGGACGACGGTCATCGACTGCCAAATGGTCATGGCTTTCACTGTCGACATGGGCGTACAACGCAGTCCAAATTATTTCGGCACAATCGTAGCACAACAAAGCAAGGTCATTCGAGGCCATTGCCCCAACTTTACCCCAGACAGGGGCAGATCCAGGAATTTTCATGGGGAGGGGCATATTTCGTCGGTGGGGCGCCTTCGGCCGAAAAAAAATCGCTGAGCGAGGGGAAGGGGAGGGTGCACTCGAGCACCCTGAAGGGGCGCCATGTCCTCTGTCAAAAGAGGCATTTTTGGCAAACAAATATTTTGAGCGAGGGGGGGGGGGCGGCGGCAGTAAACTCGAGCCTCCATGAAGGGCCGCCACCTTTCCACGAGGAGGGGTACATACCCCTAGTATTTCTCCCCTGTACCCGCCAATGACCTCAGATGACCTTGTTAGGCTTCTAAGTCGCTCTCAACTTAGCCTGAGCGCTCAAATTGAACTTGGTGTCCACTTGTACCTCCAGGCACAAGAAAATATTTCTTTGGAGTTTTCAGATTTCGGTTTTCTGAAGTTTTCAAAACGACATCAATAATTCGACTACATCTCGCCCTTGATCTACGGACAGAAATGCAATTAGTCTCAAATCATTAGTTCCCAACGTACTTAGAAATGGTATTTTGGAAATGAAAACTCGTACGGTTTGTTGTTTCACATAGAGCGGGATTAAACGTAGGAGTGTTGAGTTTCCTTAAATACAAAATTGACCTTGAAAGGACTTGGTAGATCAACCATTGAGCCGAAGTTCGCGCATCGAGTGTCAATTGCGAGATTCCGTCATGCACAACACGCTGCAATACCAGCGATACGAAGCGAAACGTGGGTTTTGTCCCATGCTGGTGTTGTTCGCCATTTGGAAGCACAAGTTGGGTGTGTCGCGAAGCCCCCTGCACTGGCGAAGGTAGCAGAATGGTAGCACTGCAGATAGCACCTGAAGGTAACACTGGCAAAGGTAGCAGAATTATAGCACTGTAGATAGCACCTGAAGGTAACACTGGCAAAGGTACCAGAATGGTAGCGCTGCAGATAGCACCTGAAGGTAACACTGGCAAAGGTAGCAGAATTATAGCACTGTAGATAGCACCTGAAGGTGACACTGGCAAAGGTAGCAGAATGGTAGCACTGTAGATGGCACCTGAAGGTAACACTGGCAAAGGTAGCAGAATGGCGTGCACGGCGCGGGTTAAGATTGTACTATTGTCGGTACTAGCCGCGACCTTGGTCGTGTGGGTGCTGTGATGGATCTATGGTACGCCGTCACGGTCGGCATGGTGGGCGAGTCTCACCTTTCGTGTGGCTGCTTCCTGACCAGCCGCCACACCCAATTCGCCTCGTTGAGACTGGACTAGCGTGCAAATTAAAAAACCCTACTCTACTTTATGAAATGGTGCCGTGCTCGTAAATTTAAATTTTGGAGCATCAAAAGGTTCTGCATCAACAACTGAGCGCGATGTTATTTGCAATTGCTGCAATTTTCGGCGAGTTTGGAGCTGTTCCACTCCAACTGTCTGATCACACGACTGTGAGGGAGCAGGCTTCCGGGAGGTATTTAGCAGGAAAGACTGGACGCCAGTGGCAGGCACCACTTAACATGACATGAGCACCTGAATTATCGGATTTGCCACGAGAGAAGGGTAAAACCACAGGGACATTCCATCAAATCGATTGGGGGTGGGGATGAGGCAATGCAGGTATTACCCCCGCAGTGCCCCGGGGAGGTTAATCTGGCCAACCACCACTAACTGTCGTTCTGAGCAAGACTGAGAGATGCGATCAATGACTTGGTGTAGCTGCCCCCTTAGACAGACATGGTGTAGCTGCCCCCTTAGTCATTTAGAGTTACTTCAAACACTTTTTTCTCATTTGGTTGACTTTCCAGGCGAGGGTTAACAAGTCAATTTCCGCGCGCGATATGTTACCCGCCATCGCCGTCGTTTCCGGACCCTGGTCGTAAAACAAATGTCAGGTTGTGCTTCAATATTGATTACATGCAAGCTGGCGACTAAGTGCAACACATGTGCCACGTGTAAAGATCAAGGTGACCGATACCGTCGAGGTCATGTACCTGGAAATATGCGATGCACTTTTGAGCTTGACAATTTTTCAAACAGATGGCAGTCAGGGAAAGGTAATACGTGCCGCCAAACAAAGCCACATGATTGTCACCCGCTGGTGCCCTTTAAAAAATAACAACAATCCATTTGTTCCATTTGCGTCAATTGTCAAAACAACTTCGCAAAAACGGAGATTTTCGAAAGGAATTTGGGGATCCCAGTCACATTAGAAATGAACTTTGCGTGTAAAATAACCTTCAGTTAGCTAATTTTACTTCGCAATAGTCGCAATAGTAGCCTATGGAGCGCCTGGAATAAGGGAAGGTGGGGCTGGCTCGGACATTTTTCGAACTAGTACTACCACATGACTGTTTTATGTTAAAGAAAAAGCGTTTGTCGCACTAGGTGGCTCTACATCAATCAGTTACTTATGCGCCATCTATAACTGAGATAATGTTTGAAATTTTAGCCGCCAAAGTTCGATAAATAGACTCATCTCAATTGTTCAAGCCTACTCCACCGGTTTGGTTCAGGCAATATGTGGGGAATTCGGGCATGGGTAATTGGCCAATATTTTGGAGTTTTATGCCCAACAAAGAAGGTTTTCTTGACGACATTGCATGTTTGCGCCATCGACGAAGAGGTCAGACTCTAATTTGTTGGAATATCGCGAATGGTCACTTTTCGCAGTGATGATCTGAGTCAAATCACCGAAAATGGGCATGCAATTTTAAGTTACGACAGCACTCCGCCTACCACAACATTCATTCCTGTGTGCAATTTGGCCCAGTTCATTAGTGCATTGCCTGCGGGGTTTCGGTTAACTATTTTCCAGCGGACAAAACAGTACCAGATAAAAAGCAGTTCAAACCAGCCTCACTCTCGACTGGCTCAACCAGCTCCAAGCTGTCATGCTGGATTCGAATTCCAGTAACTCTGAAAGTTGTACTCGAGTGGACAAATGCGTATGGAAAGTGTGCTACTATACGCTACCCTCACCAAATATAAAAGATACAAGCAAGACGTTGTCTGGTTACGCTTAAATTGCTTTCAGAAGTGAGGCGAAAAATAACATCAGAGGTTGGAAAATAACATCGAGGTTGGAAAATAACATCAGAGGTTGGAAAATAACATCAGAGGTTGGAAAATAACATCAGAGGTTGGAAAACCAGACAAGACTGCATTCGCTCGACGCAAAAAAACCTCATCCGAAACAAATATGTCGCGAATTAGCCAGAGCCAAGGCATGATGATATATGTTCCCGCTGGTAGCGCCACCTGCATTATCCTGGGAGAAAATGGGTCTGCCAGAACCTGCCAGCCGTCCGAACCAGCCCCACCCTGCCCTACATGTCCAGTCGGAACGCTTCAGGTCATGTTTCAGTCATAAGTCATGTTGTCAGGTCTTCAGTCATCTGACCTAAAAAAGACTTAAAAACCGGAATTACTTTATAGGACATAATTGACCACGAGATTACTCCCGGTGTTTAAAAATATTGATTAGCAACACAGCTATGCGCACGGCAACATTTTTTCTAGCTTAACCCTCTACTTAGCACAGGGACCTGACCTGAGGTCACATTTTGTGTTCTTGCTTTTTATAATTTTTATATGCATCCATATTTCATTTTTGACTGCGTCTTGTACAGTTTGCTTACGAAAAATGTTTCCATGTAGTACATCTAGGAGCCGTATTGATACGAGGTCTTGACCTGACTTTTACCCGCCCTAACTCCGGAGTTGTAAGAGCCTAGAACACAATGCACGTGCAGGAAGTGGCGATATGTATGCCAAATTTCAAAGCGTTAATGGTTAACGACAAAATCTTTAGGTTTTATATAGTTTTTTTCCGTCATCTCATAATCAATTCCGCGCTGATGGGATGAAGGAGGGGGGAGCAAGACATTCATAGTGAAATGTAAATAGGCTAAAGCACGGGACGCGGTTGGACTACTGGGTACGGCTAGTGGTGCCAACGATTAATTTATTGTTACCAACACGGACAGCCCTACCTGCATAAATATCTCCACACGCTGTCCAAGCATTTGTCAATGTGTGCTCGATGGGGTGGAGATGAAATTAAGCGTCGGAAAACCACCCAACACATTACAGAGTCATCAGTGGTCCGAAAGATTATCATTTATGATCGCATATCACTTGCGAAAGTCGATGCTCATCATAACTCATATCAACTGCATATAACGTGGCTGAATAACGAGGGACAAACAAGCCACACTTACACCCCCACACCATCCCCAGTGCACCACTGGCTACGAGCTGAGAGCATGAGCATGCGACTATCGCCCCAAGAGCCGTCGGCAACGCCTTCACCGAGCGGTCAGTTTGGGGTGCGGCCGACAGGACTCTGGGGCGCCGTACTGACTTGTCTTACTGCGTGGCTCCCGTGGACCGTCCACGGTGACCTTGATGGCCTTGGTGTAGGTGGTCACTTGGCAGGGTCGAGACGACACGATGATAGTCACTGACAGACTCTTCCCTGGCGGCAACACCAGCACAGGTCAGAATCGGCCGCACGAGTCAGTGTCGCGGCTGGGAGCCGGCACGGTGGGGGGTGAATCAGCATAGGCTCAGAGGCATTGGCAGACAGACACACTCAGGTCACAGACACAGGCACCGGTGACAGACACAATCAGGTCACAGACACAGACACCGGTCACAGACACATACACCGGTCACAGACACACTCAGGTCACATACACACTCAGGTCACAGACACACCCAGGTCACAGGCACGGGGACGAGTAGTCTGGGGGTAAGTTGGCCGTCTCACAATCGAAAGATTGTGGACTCGAGTCTCACCTGTCGCTACTCTTCGCCTGCGACCAATCGGCGTGAGAGATTAGCGACGCTACATGACTCAACGGTCGACGTGTCGAAAAAAAAAAAAAAAAAAAAAAAGCCAAAAAAAACAATAATAAAAACAAGGCACTTGTCACAGACACAGGCACCGGTCACAGACACAGTCACCGGTCAGACACACTCAGATCACAGACACAGACACCGGTCACAGACACACTCAGGTCACATACACAGACACCGGTCACAGACACACTCAGGTCACAAACACAGGCACTTGTCACAGACACAGGCACCGGTCACAGACACCTCAGTCACACACGTCAGACAGCACAGGCGAAGCGGAGAGCAGCATGAGTCGCAGCAGGCACCACGGATCAAAACTAGCCACAGCGCAGTGTCAGGGAGCCGGAGGTGTCAGCACGGAGCGGTGGTCCGGCGGTGGTCCAGACACAAGATTAGCCACAGCGCAGTGTCAGGGAGCCGGAGGTGTCAGCACGGAGCGGTGGTCCGGCGGTGGTCCAGACACAAGATTAGCCACAGCGCAGTGTCAGGGAGCCGGAGGTGTCAGCACGGAGCGGTGGTCCGGCGGTGGTCCAGACACAAGATTAGCCACAGCGCATGTCAGGGAGCCGGAGGTGTCAGCACGGAGCGGTGGTCCGGCGGTGGTCCAGACACAAGATTAGCCACAGCGCAGTCAGGGAGCCGGAGGTGTCAGCACGGAGCGGTGGTCCGGCGGTGGTCCAGACACAAGATTAGCCACAGCGCAGTGTCAGGAGCCGGAGGTGTCAGCACGGAGCGGTGGTCCGGCGGTGGTCCAGACACAAGATTAGCCACAGCGCAGTGTCAGGCAGCCGGAGGTGTCAGCACGGAGCGGTGGTCCGGCGGTGGTCCAGACACAAGATTAACCACAGCGCAGTCAGGGAGCCGGAGGTGTCAGCACGGAGCGGTGGTCCGGCGGTGGTCCAGACACAAGATTAGCCACAGCGCAGTGTCAGGGAGCCGGAGGTGTCAGCACGGAGCGGTGGTCCGGCGGTGGTCCAGACACAAGATTAGCCACAGCGCAGTGTCAGGGAGCCGGAGGTGTCAGCACGGAGCGGTGGTCCGGCGGTGGTCCAGACACAAGATTAGCCACAGCGCAGTGTCAGGGAGCCGGAGGTGTCAGCACGGAGCGGTGGTCCGGCGGTGGTCCAGACACAAGATTAGCCACAGCGCAGAGTCAGGGAGCCGGAGGTGTCAGCACGGAGCGGTGGTCCGGCGGTGGTCCAGACACAAGATTAGCCACAGCGCAGTGTCAGGGAGCCGGAGGTGTCAGCACGGAGCGGTGGTCCGGCGGTGGTCCAGACACAAGATTAACCACAGCGCAGTGTCAGGGAGCCGGAGGTGTCAGCACGGAGCGGTGGTCCGGCGGTGGTCCAGACACAAGATTAGCCACAGCGCAGTGTCAGGGAGCCGGAGGTGTCAGCACGGAGCGGTGGTCCGGCGGTGGTCCAGACACAAGATTAACCACAGCGCAGTGTCAGGGAGCCGGAGGTGTCAGCACGGAGCGGTGGTCCGGCGGTGGTCCAGACACAAGATTAGCCACAGCGCAGTGTCAGGGAGCCGGAGGTGTCAGCACGGAGCGGTGGTCCGGCGGTGGTCCAGACACAAGATTAGCCACAGCGCAGTGTCAGGCAGCCGGAGGTGTCAGCACGGAGCGGTGGTCCGGCGGTGGTCCAGACACAAGATTAGCCACAGCGCAGTTTCAGGGAGCCGGAGGTGTCAGCACGGAGCGGTGGTCCGGCGGTGGTCCAGACACAAGATTAGCCACAGCGCAGTGTCAGGGAGCCGGAGGTGTCAGCACGGAGCGGTGGTCCGGCGGTGGTCCAGACACAAGATTAGCCACAGCGCAGTGTCAGGGAGCCGGAGGTGTCAGCACGGAGCGGTGGTCCGGCGGTGGTCCAGACACAAGATTAGCCACAGCGCAGTGTCAGGGAGCCGGAGGTGTCAGCACGGAGCGGTGGTCCGGCGGTGGTCCAGACACAAGATTAGCCACAGCGCAGTGTCAGGGAGCCGGAGGTGTCAGCACGGAGCGGTGGTCCGGCGGTGGTCCAGACACAAGATTAGCCACAGCGCAGTGTCAGGGAGCCGGAGGTGTCAGCACGGAGCGGTGGTCCGGCGGTGGTCCAGACACAAGATTAGCCACAGCGCAGTCAGGGAGCCGGAGGTGTCAGCACGGAGCGGTGGTCCGGCGGTGTTCCAGACACGAGCCCGACTGACGGCGCGCGTGTCAGTCGGGCTGACGGTGTCAGCACGGGACGGCTATGACAGCTCCAAAGGGCAGCCGGCCGTTCTGGTACGATTCACCCTTGGGTAGAGCCAGTTTACGACTGTTGTGGATGAATAACTCGCTTGAGCATCGATTGCATGCCGAGCATAATTACACTTTTCGTATAATAATTGCGGTGGAGACGGCTATCGCCGATTAAAATAATTTGGCTCGCATGCGAGGCGTTCATCAGGCCTTGTCAAACTGAAGCCGCCGGTCGCGGCAGGAATTCGGCGTCGATTTGCGGCCGAGCGTCGCCGCGACCGACGACGAGCCGACGGCAGGTCACGTGCCCCCATCCCTCCCCCGCTCACACCCCATCCCCTGTCGGGGGGGTGCTAGATGTGCGTGCCCCATGTCGGGCAGACGCCGGCCACGGTCGATAACCGCGTGGACGTTTTATGTGGACATGGGGTCGGCCCGAGGGACAGGCTGATGAGGCGAACGCGATAAAGTGACCGTGGATGGTTGACGCGATAAAGCGACCTTGGATGGTTGGAGCGCTGACATGGCGGACGCGGGCAGGCTGTCATGAGTAAGGGGACAGCGAGCTCCGGCACTGGCGATAAACACGTGGGAACGAATATTTGCGAACCAGGTGCTGCGAGTGACACGTCGGAACGGCGCCGGTCGCGCTGATAAACGAAAGGAAGGGGCGTCGCAATACGAATATAGTTGGGAACCCTAATTGCCATCAGCCGATGGAACTCGCTGCTGCTGCAATCAGCTTGTTAGATGCATATTGTACACGGGGGAAACTATCCTCCTTTTGCCAGAGAATGAAGCATGATGGAAGGGTGTCATGCCCCGAGACTATTCGGTAGCCTAACT
>JAOTOM010002691.1:0-17500 GCA_034440615.1 Ashinkailepas kermadecensis
GACCCACGCCGCAGTCTCTACAGCGCCAGTCGAGCGCGTCCGACCCAACGCGTCCGGCCAGACGTCCGGCCCAGCGCGTCCGCACCGGGCTGCGTCGGTGCGGACTCGCACGGTTCGTCTCCCACGGCGGACACCTATCACGAGCCGTTCAGGTCCGCACGTGCGATCCCCCGGCGTGGCTACATGTCCTCCGCCGCCGACTATTTCTACATTTCAGCGACGATCGGCGCGTATTGCTTCCGCCCGTATCTCTAGCGCATCGGCCGACCGCGCGGCCCACGTGCGACTGCGTTGGCATATCACTTGCAGGTGGCACCGAGACTGCCCCAGCACAGGTAAGCTATACACAGGACGTAGACGGAGAGTGGTCTGGTCGCCACGGTCCGGTAGCACCTGAATTTGACTGCACGTTGTTTATCGTGTACATCACAGTGCGGTCCGGCCATACCTACCAATCCGAACAACTTCGCAAGAAAATATTGCAGTCACTAGACAAGCTAGATCATTTGCTTATGTTAATCACCTTACGGTATATACTCCTTACCGTAATATTCTTAATCTGGACGGCATCAGAGAAACGGAGTCCAATGCGCTGAAAGGATTCGTACTCAGGGAGCCGGAGTCGACAAAGCTATAGCCTACACCATGGTAGACAGGTTATGTCGCGACTCGGACTCCCTTCCACTGGTCATGCTGAAATGTGTCCACCATTCCGGCGTGAGACGACAGAGCGGGCGATGAGGTGTACCGCAGCGATGCTGACGTGCTTCCCAAGCGGCAGCGGCACCGTCACCACCCGGCCTGTCTGGGCTGACCTCGGCATTACACACCGGGACCGCCGGGTCAGCTCACCGCCCGACCTGTCCGCACTGACCTGGGCATGACACCGGGTCAGCTCACCGCTCAGCCTGTCCGCACTGACGTCGGCATCACACACCGGGACCGCCGGGTCAGCTAAAGGCTACTTCGCAGGTTAAGCGTCCCTCCGCCAAGAATCACACATCACAGAGTGTGCCGTACTGGGCCCAGTCTCAGCTCAAGTATCCCTGTTCCTGGCTCGGTAAGCCACCGGCGAATGACCTGACAAAAGGTCATAGCGACCCGCCATCGCCCTGAG
The DNA here is from genome assembly GCA_034440615.1 of Ashinkailepas kermadecensis. Taxonomy (NCBI): domain Eukaryota; kingdom Metazoa; phylum Arthropoda; class Thecostraca; family Neolepadidae; genus Ashinkailepas; species Ashinkailepas kermadecensis. The sequence continues at coordinate 1,118 of JAOTOM010002691.1, forward strand.
GCAGATGCCGCGGAACATTTTCCCCACCGTCCTGATGCTGAACCGAGTCATCCTAGTCCACTACCGTGTCGCAGGTCAGCTCCGGCAGATGTCGTCGCCGACCAGGTCCGACTCGTCGCAGGTCAACTTCGACAGATATCGCAGCTGACCAGGCCCGACTCGTCGCAGGTTAGCTCCGACAGATGTTGTAGCCGACCAGGTCCGACTCGTCGCAGGCCAACTTCGACAGATATCGCAGCTGACCAGGCCCGACTCGTCGCAGGTTAGCTCCGACAGATGTTGTAGCCGACCAGGCCCGACTCGTCGCAGGTCAACTTCGACAGATGTCGCAGCCGACCAAACACGACTCGTCGCAGGTCAACTTCGACAGATGTCGCAGCCGACCAAACACGACTCGTCGCAGGTCAACTTCGACAGATGTCGCAGCCGACCAAACACGACTCGTCGCAGGTCAACTTCGACAGACATCGCAGCTGACCAGGCCCGACTCGTCGCAGGTTAGCTCCGACAGATGTTGTAGCCGACCAGGTCCGACTCGTCGCAGGCCAACTTCGACAGATGTCGCAGCCGACCAAACACGACTCGTCGCAGGTCAACTTCGACAGATGTCACAGCGACCAGACCCGATTCGTCGCAGGCCAACTTCGACAGACATCGCAGCTGACCAGGCCCGACTCGTCGCAGGTTAGCTCCGACAGATGTTGTAGCCGACCAGGCCCGACTCGTCGCAGGCCAACTTCGACAGATATCGCAGCTGACCAGGCCCGACTCGTCGCAGGTTAGCTCCGACAGATGTTGTAGCCGACCAGGCCCGACTCGTCCCAGGTCAACTTCGACAGAGGTCGCAGCTGACCAGGCCCGATTCGTCGCATGCGCAGCAACGCAGCACCACCCACTCGGAAGTGAAGTAGTTGCGGTGACACGATTTCTTGGAGCCGTTGCACGTGGTGCATGGCAACATGCCGAATCCGCCGCACTTGCCGCATGATGAGGTCGGCACCGTGCTCTGCAAGAGAAGATGCAACTCAGCGACGCAACGAGATCCGATGAGGCTAAATGGTGGAATGAACTAAACTACTAAACTACTTTAGTTCTACAAGACCATATGCACGATTCCTGACGAAATCATGCCGATGCCAGGAGTGGAGATGTCTTCAGGTTTTGCTTCAGTTCCCTAGATTTTGCTGCTGAATTTTAGTTTTTTTCCCCCAGCTGGTAATGCTGCAAGCCTCGAATACACAATCCTTTGGTTTACAGCTGGACCACAAGACCAGCGTACTAACCGTTGGCTAACAATTGAGTGCGAGCTGGCAAGAGCGAGCGTGAGAGCCAGAGATATAAAAAGGGGGCAAGAAGAGGAGGGGAGGCAGACGGAGAGAGAGAGAGACAGAGGGAGATGGCGAGATAGAAGCAGGAAGAAGGGGGGGGGCGGAAGCAATATAAAAAGCATATTTCGGAACTATGAAGCCCATTGCGCTTTGTACATAACCTAAGGCACCTGATGTCTTGTTGCGTCAGTTCATAAACAAAGCATATATATATATATATATATATATATATATATATATATACATACATACATATATATTATATATATATATTATACATAGTATATATATATATAACATATATATATATATATATATATATATATATATATATATATATATAATATATATAATATATATATATATATATATAATATATACATATATATATATATATATATATATATATATATATATATATATATATATATATATATATATATATATATATATATATATATATATAAACTAGTTATCGTAGTGATGCAACTTGGTCAGAATGAGCTCCCATCATCTTCTTCATAGTGCGGTAATTAATAATCAATGCGTGCAACATTTGGCATTCCCTTCTGTACCTCCGTGATCAAGTCAGACATACTGTATTATGGCAAAACATTCGACGTTTCGGCACTAATACATAATCAGGAGTGAACTCAATCTTCACCAACAGGCACCACTGATGACAGGCTAATGGCGAAATCAAAGTACTTCGCCTTGAGCACAGTTATATCACACTTCATCACTACTGTAACTATCCTGGCATGTGGAAGTTCGCGTTTAGCTTGCATTAATTGTCGCACTATAAGTCAAACTAACTTCAGATACTGGTTTATTGTTATTGCTAGTTCAACTCGATATTTTATAGGGCCTAATTTTCATCCATGTAATACTATACTGGTGCAAGAGTAATATCGAACGCGTGCCTGCCTCCATCCAAGATGTGTCATATACAGCATATTACCACACGCCCAATTACCACAAGAAATACTGCGCCTGGATATATACTTGAACCATGCTCTTCCAGAAGTATATGAAGGCCAGCTTGTTCGCGTGCTTGGTCCACCCTCAGAAACTTCCTCATGGTAGATTATCATGTGCAAAAGAGTTTCAGCACCACTTTTAAGAACTTGTCCGATATTACCCCATTATTCCCTACTCATGTTTCCATACTCTACAATTCGATTTTCTCGCAAATAGTTGGTTAATCCAAGTGCAAAGGAATCTGGTTCCATTGGATTCTCCTCGTACTAGGCAACACGGTGTTATTTATCCCCAGGACTCTACTTCAATTATGGAAGAAAATGCGAGAAGGTTGGAGCCATCCCCATCGGATGGGGAGACCGTCGAAATGTGTTGTGATGGGTCAGAGTCAAGGGCAGTAGTGCGGTTAGATACCCCGCGATGCCCGCCCTTCCTGCCAGGGTGAGAGGCAGGCGACGCCATATGGCCTCAGCTGCTGAGTGCATCGTTGGTTGGTTATTGGTTTTACGACACGTCGACCGTTGAGTCATGTAGCATCGCCAATCTCTCACGCCGATTGGTCGCGGACAGAGAGTAGCGACAGGTGAGACTCGAACCCACAACCTTTCGATTGTGAGACGAGCATCCTACCCATAGACCACTCGTCCCCGCTGAGTGCATCGTAAAATCACAACCACCACCAAGGGCATGAGTGCAGCAACCCAGCACCCAGCAGCTTACACCGGCCTGGGTTGCAGTTGTGACGCACCGCCTGCATCTCCATTAATATAAAATAACCAGGCAGAAGATGCCGCACGATTGCACGGAGAGAGTGATTGTCAGCGTCATGCACCGGCGAATAATGTGCATTGGCGGCCATTGACCTGCTCTCACCTGCGCCGCTTCTGCGGTCGAGCAGCCGCGAATGGCAGTCGAGCGGCGACCATGGAGCGACGGAGCGCTATCAATTTGGCTGACGAGCACAGCTACACGGAGGCTCCCGGGCAGCCCGCGACGAAGCACCTCGTGCAGACTGGGTCACACATTCAGCTGGGAATCCTCTCAGTGGAGGCTCCCGAGCAGCCCGCGACGAAGCACCTCGTGCAGACTGGGTCACACATTCAGCTGGGAATCCTGTCAGTGGAGGCTCCCGGGCAGCCCGCGACGAAGCACCTCGTGCAGACTGGGTCACACATTCAGCTGGGAATCCTCTCAGTGGAGGCTCCCGAGCAGCCCGCGACGAAGCACCTCGTGCAGACTGGGTCACACATTCAGCTGGGAATCCTCTCAGTGGAGGCTCCCGAGCAGCCAGCGACAAAGCACCTCGTGCAGACTGGGTCACACATTCAGCTGGGAATCCTGTCAGTGGAGGCTCCCCGAGCAGCCCGCGACGAAGCACCTCGTGCAGACTGGGTCACACATTCAGCTGGGAATCCTGTCAGTGGAGGCTCCCGAGCAGCCCGCGACGAAGCACCTCGTGCAGACTGGGTCACACATTCAGCTTGGAATCCACTCACTGGAGGGTCGCCTAGGGAGCTTAATGGAAACTTGAGGTGTTGATTCGATTACTACCTGGTCTCCGGTCTGAGACACGTTTGGCCGTATTTTTTTGGCAATGTGCAAAGTGGCGCTCGACAGTTTTGAACGACATCCTCTTCAGACATAATCATCGGTTCAGAATGAAGGTGCACAAGGGACGAAAAGGAGGCGGCGTGTTACGGGACTATCACCCCCCCCATTTCCTTGTTTGGAAATCAGACGTTCACCAAAATGTCACGCCGCATGACTGAAAAATGCTTGGTGATGTTAAAAGTTTAAAATGTTCATCTTGGTTGGTTGGTTATTGGTTTTACGACCCGTCGACCGTTGAGTCATATAGCGTCGCCAATTTCTCACGCCGATTGGTCGCGGGCGAAGAGTAACGACAGGTGAGATTCGAACCCACAATCTTTCGATTGTGAGACGAGCATCTAACCCCTAGACCACCCGTCCCCAAAAATGTTCATCTCAAAATGTTCTACATCTTGAGCAACTCGCGGATGCACGGTTGGTCTACGTCACTAATCCTATATCACTTTTACGTGCATCGATGCTCTCAAACTCGGTTTATGTTCATGGAAAGAGGCGAATGATCTGGATGGAAATAAAAATGGCCTTCTGGATGAAAATACTCCGTGGACATAGGAGCCGGGGGCCTGCAGAGGCGCCTGCCCTCACTCAACTCCAAAGTTTGAGGGGCAATGTCCCCGACATTTTTGATAACACTGCAGCCAGCTGTACGCTTCCGATAAGGATATCCTTCGTTTCCAAAATGTTGGACGTACCTTGATAATAGTCAAATCCTTCCAAAAGCTCGATAAGCCCATCGGTTTGCACTACATTCGGTGGCACGACTGTTAAACGGTCTGACACATAATCATGGCCGCGATAGCGACATGTATGTCGGACTTCTTCCTTCTCTTCTGTTTATGCGGTCGCCTGAAAATTATCGGCAATATTTGTACACTTCCTACTCACATATTAAGGGAATGGATTTGTTTCATCGTCAGCTATAGTGCAGCTTTTCTGGGTGCTAAAATAAAGTAGACAGCGTCTTTTTGCGGTCTTTGGCGTTTCATGTTTCCTTTGGCTTATTGCTACCGGTCGATGTGTGGATGTTGGTAAAATCAGGTAGTGCTTGGTTGCCTGGATCTTCAAAATGTGCGTTGATATTACCTGGGTATGCATTAAAGTGTGCCGGATTTAGGCATATGCTTTGGAGAGACTCAGAGACAACCTCGATTCGGGGTAGACTGCAAACTCAAGCTGAACTTCAGACTAGGGCTCAGAGTGAACAGGATGATTTGGATGGGGAACATTTGAATGATCTGGATAATAGGATGGGAATATGATCTATTTGGAGCAGTGCATCCAACATGATCCTTAGGGACGTCTTGCTGCAAATATAGGTCAACGAATGCAAGTTAATTCTGTTTTTGCATGGATCAGGATATGTCACCGGTGTGAAGGAGATGTTTGGGGCAGCCAGGGCCCAAGCAGGACAACAAGATGCCCCATTGGGAAGCTTGCTTCGCAACAATGCTATTGCTGTTCTGTGCTCCGGTTTTCACCAAACTTCTTAACGGTTTCAAGACGTGCCCCAAATTACTATGATTTGCCCAAATCCCTCCAGAATTTTCCCCGAGCAAAAGGATTGTTTCTCGAACAGGATCTGTCCAAAATCCGAGGCGACGCCCATGGGTCCCACCATGAGGTGTGTAGTAACGACCTTGGTCAGTGGTCAGTCTCGCCCACCACTTCTGGAAAACGGCCGCCGAGTCGTTCGTGGTACACTCAAGTGCGCCGCACACCGTGTGAACTTGCGACTGTGGGGAAAAGATGGAGGATCTGCCGACCTTGGACACTCTGGGAAGGTCGGCAGACGAGGCCTGGGAATGTCTGACAGCCGGCATCGACAAGCCGGGAAAGGGTGACAATCATGGGAAATGTGGATGGAGTGGGGAAGTTTATGGTGGAAGGCTCACCGGGTTCGATCAAGGAACTGCATACAGACGTCGGATAACGAGCGCCATTCTCAATCGCTTGTAATCAAACACACTATGCCAATAATTACCACCTTTAAGGGTACTAATCCGAATCACCGCTGGGATGGTTTACCTGGATCAAGGTAAACATAAACGGAGCTCGTAAGGACGAACCACATCCGGGACCCCATATTTCCACGTCGTGGAACTGAATTTAATAGCGTTCACTCTTTACTGGGAGCTTCATGTCGTCAATGCTGCGACAGGATGACCTCGCTGCCACGACCTCGACCTTAACCTTACCGGTCCAGCTGCCGACCGACACCGCCAGTCCGCGGCGCCAAGCATGAGCGCACGTGTCGACCCAGCTCATCCTGGCAGGGCAGGACAGGAACGACCACCGCCCCCCCCCAGCGTGTTACCACGTGGAGCGCCGGGAGGCAACTCGGCGTGACAGTTCTCACGTCAGACGCAGCCGACGACCGCGCGGCGCCGCCCACCCGCCACTGGCCGGCGTGTTCCAGCTGCTCACCCTGTACGGCCTGAGCAGACATCTCAGCTCGCCGGTCTCGTTCAGCAGCTCCACTGTGTCGGCTCCCTGTGGGCGGAGGAAGAGCAAACTCGTCAATCACGCGACGCTGTGTCTTCAGGTCGGCGACGGCACTGCACCGTACGGGGAACACCTGCCAGCGCACGGACACTTTGCCACCTTCCACCTGTCGTGTGGCCTCAGTACGATTTGTCTCATGTCGGCTCGGCTCGGCTCGGCCACGACAGATGGCCGCACACGGCGCCCGACCTGCACTTGACAAGGTCACGAGACGGCCACACCGACGTGAACCACGCGATTCGGCGAAGACTCGCCCACACAGTTGCAGCTGGCCGCCGGGAGAAAGTGGCGAGTCGGAGTGGCCACCACCGGAAGCCACCACCGGCCGACGGCTGCCGGCAGTCGTCTCCGGCACACCCGAACTACCGGCCGACAGGTGTCGGGCCGACGGCGGCCAGATCCGTCGGCCCCGACTCGGAGTCGGAGTCTGGAAACTGACAAACTTGACCCGCACACATCAAACGGTACGGTCACGTCTCGTCTCGTCTCGATCCGACTTGACACGCCCTGACACGACAGGCCTGACTTGCCTGGCCTGGCCTGACCTGACTTGGCCTGGCCTGGCCTGGCCTGACCTGGCCTGACCTGGCCTGACCTGACCTGACCTGACCTGACCTGACCTGACCTGACCTGACCTGACCTGGCCTGACCTAACTCGATTGTCATCCTGAATTGACCCAGTCTGACAGCACGATTCGTCAGACTCCGCCCGCCCGCCACCCAATGCATCCTTCCCTACACTTTCATTCCAATCTCCTCGACCAATGATACTCAAACGGTAAAAACCTGCCAGCAGGATTCGGTCCCCCTGGTCGCACCATTAAATAGAGACGTCGGCTGTCACATAGCATCGCCATCTGACACACAGCACCGCCATCTGACATACAGCACCGCCATCTGACACACAGCACCACCATCTGACACAGCATCGCCATCTGACACACAGCACCGCCATCTGTCACACAGCACCGCCATCTGACAATATCGCCATCTGACACACAGCACCACCATCTGACACACAGCACCGCCATCTGACACATAACATCGCCATCTGACACACAGTACCGCCATCTGACACACAGCACCGCCATCTGACATACAGCACCGCCATCTGACATACAGCACCGCCATCTGACATACAGCACCACCATCTGACACACAGCACCGCCATCTGACATGCAGCATCGCCATCTGACATGCAGCATCGTCATCTGACATACAGCACCGCCATCTGACACACAGCACCGCCATCTGACACGCAGCACCGCCATCTGACACGCAGCACCGTCAGTTGTCACACAGTACCGTCAGTTGTCGCACAGTACAGTCAGTTGTCACACAGTACCGTCAGTTGTCAGACAGTACCGTCAGTTGTCAGACAGTACCGTCAGTTGTCGCACAGTACCGTCAGTTGTCAGACAGTACCGTCAGTTGTCACACAGTACCGTCAGTTGTCACACAGTACCGTCAGTTGCCACACAGTACCATCAGTTGTCAAACATCACTATCGATAGGCACACAGCACCGTCGTTTGTCACAACGCACCGTCAATCATCTCATAGCGTCGTCGTCTGTCACACAGCACAGTCAGTAGTCACACAGCATCGTCAGTTGTCACACAGCATCGTCGGTTGTCACACAGCATCGTCGGCTGTCACACAGCATCGTCGGCTGTCACACAGCACGATCGGTTGTCACACAATAGTCAGTTGTCGTACAGCACCATGGGCTGTCACACAGCACCGTCGGTTGTCACACAGCACCGTCAGTTGTCACACAGCACAGTCAGTTGTCACACAGCACCGTCGGTTGACACAAAGCGCTGTCGGTTGACACAAAGCGTTGTCGGTTGACACAACGCGCTGTCGGTTGACACACAGCACCGTAAGCTGACACACAGCACCGTAAGCTGACACACAGCACCGTAAGCTGACACAGCACCGTAAGCTGACACAGCACCGTAAGCTGACACAGCACAGGCTTCAGTGCACGGGAATCGATCAGACACTACGTCGGGCAGAGTTATTGCAACACAATGGCCATTCTTTCAATACGCATTTGCAATACGGCACTCAATAGCGCAACAACGTAATCAGCTGTACGCAACTGCTGAAAGCACGCCTGTGGTTGTTGGCCGACATTCGCCCGGTGCACATCACAACCAGCCACCTCCTCCAATAGTTGACACAACCAGCCACCATCAGCCACCTCCTCCAATACTACTTCTGCAATAGCATCCATGCACGAGCGCTACACGGGCTCCCATGTCATTGCTGACAGCGGCAAGACATCTGTGCCTTGGCTCTGTGCGATTAGAGCACCAGCCGAGTGGTTCAGATGCAATGGCGCAGCCGACATTATTTCTCCGTTTGTGTGTGTGTAGGGGGGGGGGACGGCGCCGATGAGCTGCACCCTCCCCTGGTATGTATCTCTTTCTTTCAGTCAGGGGGTACTTAGGAGACTATTACATTACGGCATGATGGCGTACCCCTCTCTGCAGACTGCAATGGCACCCACGCAACGATTGGGGCTCGCTCCCCTCTGCACAGTGGCGTAGCGAGGGGACCAAGGGGCACCAGCGATACCTCGAAATTCCATGAACTTTTCTACTATGTTGAAAGAGCTCTGCAGTACGATTTTAGGGGCACCACGGACCTTGTAGGACTCTACAGCCGTTGTATGGGTGCTCCCTGCAGACTTTAGAGAGGGACACCCCGGCAGTTTGTAGGAAAGTTCCTATATCAGTAACGTGATAGTCTAGTATTGCCTCGCGTTCGCGTCACCCCGGTCGTAAAGTTCCAAAGTTATCTGCACTGCCTGTATTGTGCAGCGGCGAATAAAGGGCAACAGTCAAACACCAGAAAGCTCGTACGTAAAAATGGTCCGCGCCCATGAACAACTGTGATATTTCCTAGCGTTAACTATAAGGCCGAAATCGGTTATTAATTTAGAACACGCGGCCGGCAGCGTTGCAGAACCGCGTCGCCTGGCTGCTCAGAGACTACTCTCCGGCGGGGTAGAGCACATGGCCGCCGGCTCCAGGATCTACACCGCAGACGGCGGCCGCGGCCCAGTAAAGCGCTGACTAGGTGCGGCCGCGTCGGCCAAGAATTGGACTCTGACCCGAAGTCCGGTCTCTGTCTCTGCCACGGCACAGACCGGCAGCGAGCCGCCAGCCAGCTCAGGCTCGTGAGGCGTTACATTTACGGCATACATTTACGGTACATTTACGGGATCACATCATTTACAGTTACGGGACAGCCAAAAGTGCAATTTTATAGAAACTCTGTTACAAGTTGTAGGGACACCCATGTAGCCTGTAGGGACACTCAAGCCGTAGTGGCATCACTGCAGTCTGTAGAGGGGCACTCTAGCCATTGTAGGGGCACTACGGTAGTCTGCAGAGGTCAACCTAACGTGCCATAGGCAACTAGGTAGGGGACATCCCAATGGAGATAAAGAAACAGATGAAGAGATAAAGAGATAAAGAAATGTAAAGTGCAACCTCTCAGCGCCGCCCCGAATAATAATTCTGGCCTCGCTATTTCCTCTGCAGGCTGCAGGTGTGTCCTGCAAGAACTGTGCTACTCCTATTTGCAGACTGCAAGAGTGGCCAACAACGGATAGGGTGCCCCTCTACAGACCGTATGGGTGCTCCACAATGCATCGGTTGCCCCTCCGCAGACCGTATGGATGCCCTACGACGGCTGAGGTGTTCCTGGAACCCGTACTATACTATTCATTGAACATAGTGGACAATGTTTTTGATTATTATTCTTATTGTTTGTTTTTTCAGAGGTGGAGGGGGTAGGGTGGCGTAGTGCCTCTGTGCCCCTGCTGTGTCACTGTTCACACATGTGGCTCGCAGTGCACGGCCGGTGTGAATCCGCACCGAACATCTGTCCGCGCTGCTCGGAGCACTCCGTGCCAGCTCCAGGCAGGTGCGCTCTCCTGACGCCCATGGTGATGGACCGCGCAGCATTCCAGGACGGCGACCGGGGACGGCTCGCCGGATCTGCGCTACGCAAGACAAGCAAACAAATCCAATTGTGGTGTGCCCACCAGACCGGCCGAAAACGCGCGGCAACCGCGCCAGCCCCGGCTCGGAACGGGCGATCAGCGTACTGAACGCGGCTCAACGGAGCGGCGCCGACACGCGATTCCAATGCTCGCCTTTCACAACCCCCGAGCCACCGCCGTGTGTTCCGGCCGCGCAGACGGCGGCTCGACGGTCGAGACACGTGCCGCGCCAGACGACCGCGCCAGACGACCGAGACTGTCTGTGACGTCACGTGACCGTCGACCGACCCGGATGCGGAGTCGGCGTGTCATCTGGGTCAGCCCAGCAGCGGCCACCCGCATCACACGGCAGCCACCTCACGACACGACACGACCCTTCCGCGGCCGGAGATCACCGGACTGACGGCAGCCATCTCACGACACGACACGACCCTTCCGCGGCCGGAGATCACCGGACTGACGGCAGCCATCTCACGACACGACACGACCCTTCCGCGGCCGGAGATCACCGGACTGACGGCAGCCATCTCACGACACGACACGACCCTTCCGCGGCCGGAGATCACCGGACTGACGGCAGCCATCTCACGACACGACACGACCCTTCCGCGGCCGGAGATCACCGGACTGACGGCAGCCATCTCACGACACTACACGACCCTTCCGCGGCCGGAGATCACCGGACTGACGGCAGCCATCTCACGACACGACACGACCCTTCCGCGGCCGGAGATCACCGGACTGACGGCAGCCATCTCACGACACGACACGACCCTTCCGCGGCCGGAGATCGCCGCACTGGTGCCGAAGGTTAGCGGACTCGAGCCGACGGTCGGAGCGCTGTGCTCGATGATCAGGTCTGACGGTCGAAGGTGAAGGGACTGGAGCCGGAGATCGGGGCCTTGGGGCCGGTGTTTAGGAGGCTGGGGCTGGATGCACGGGGACTGCAGGCATGCGTTGGGGAACTGGGTGGGAGATTATTCAACTGGAACTGGAGATCGGGAGACTGGAATCGAAGATCAGAGGACTAGGGCCAGAGATGAGAGCCTCGAGCCGGAATATAGGGGGCTGGAGTCGAAGATTAGGGTGTGGAGCCGGAGCTCAGATGATTGGGCCGGAGATCAGAGGCTTGGGACTAGAGATCAGGGGCCTGGGGCAGGAAATCGAGGGTCTGAAACCGCCGGACATTAGGGGACTGGAGTCGGAGATTAGGGGACGGAGCTAAATATCAGGTGACTGGGGCCAACTGGCTGACTTATTGCAGTTAGCTGATTTCTCTGGAACACCCCCGAGGGCGATACCATGCGGACGGAGACTGCACATCCGCTTCTTGCAAGATATAAACACGTCAGAGCAATTTGTAGTCAATGACTTTCTATGCAGATTTGGGAGGCGCCAGGTGGGGGTCGTGCAATTAAGAGAGCTGCTAGCGAACCAGGAGCCAGGAGCCTGCTGGAACCAGGAGGTAAGGTGCCGTGCAAGCCGCACGAGAACCTTATCTTTACCGCTATTGTCGCCATTGGCGGCCAGCAAGTTACTCGGCAACCGAGCTACGACAGGAAGTATTAATCACTACGTCTATTGTCAATGCAGCTGCAATTGCAGTTCACTGTTACCGCAACTGTAGCTGACTATTACTGCAACTCTTGTTGATTATAACTGCACCTGTAGTTCAATATAACTAACTGTAGTTGACCATAGCTGTAACTGCAGTTGACCATAGCTGTAACTGTAGTTGACTAACTGTAACTGTAGTAGTTGACTATAACTGTAACCGCAGTTGACTGTATTTGTAACTGTATGGGTACAGTGTATGCACAGGTGCATCATATTTGGTGTGGGTTCTGCCACGCATGATGCCCGTACTGCTGACCATGACAGACGTGGGTGGGTGGGTGGGTGGATGAGCATGTGCGCGCGAAGGTGTGGATGCGCTGCCGCCATGTCCCCTCCCCCAGCCGTACTGATAGGCAACCTTAACTGTTCACCCTATGCGCGGTGCACATTGTGAATTTTACCTACGAAGTGATTCCCCATACGATCAAATGTGCCCGTATCACATAGGCCAGCACGTGCCATTCCTTTTGAACGTTTTTGCGCACGCCAACTTCACATGAAAAGAATGGAACGAATATATGCGAGATTAAGGGCATTCCTGGTCCGGTCACGTGGTACGACAGGACGCAGCGGAGCGGTGACGTCAAGAGCGCCGCCGGCAGGAATGGGTGAGTGCAGGATTGTCACCCGAGCTGAACTCACAAGCTACACTCAATTATGCAAATTCGCAAATGGTTAGCGTTGCTAAGTAAGCATGGCGAATGTGCACTGTTGGAAAGTTGGTGCTGCCGGCACAGAAATTGTTGCTGCAACTGGAACTGGGACCGGAGATCAAGGTACAGGGCTCGGAGATCGGGATACTGAGGGCGGGGATCAGGATACTGGGGCCGAAGTTCAGGATGCTGGGCCGGAGATCAGGATACTGGGCCGGAGATCAGGATACTGAGGGCGGGGATCAGGATACTGAGGGCGGGGATCAGGATACTGATGGCGGGGATCAGGATACTGGGGGCGGGGATCAGGATACTGGGGCCGGAGATCAGGATACTGGGGCCGGAGATCAGGATACTGGGGCCGGAGATCAGGATACTGGGGCCGGAGATCAGGATACTGGGGCCGGAGATCAGGATACTGGGGCCGGATATCTGAGTACTGGGGCCGGAGATCAGAGTGCTTGGGCCGGGGATCAGGGCACTGGAGCCGAAGATTAGGGCACTGAAGCTGGAGATCAAAAGACTGGAGCTGGAGATCAAAGGACTGGAGCTGGAGATCAGGGTACTGGAGCTGGCGATGGGGGACTTTATTTTTTCTCCTGTGTTATCTTATGGGCGAGTAACTGTGGTAACTCGTGGATGGGATTACATCCTCAATTATTTCAGTCATTATTTCAGTCATTATTCACTCGGAGCTGAAATAATGGGCAAACGGGAGAAGTAGAGCTGGCTGAGGCTCGGCCACGGCGTTTATTTATATGGCATTGTCTTGCGATATTTCTAATAAAATGCTTTGCATTTATACATAAATTTGTGCCTGGTCTCATAACATGCAGCCGTCTGAAAGTCGCTACATACGTACATGCTCCATTTTCATCTGTATCAACGATGCAGTCTGGTGGTGATCATATAAAATGAGCTGCCAGAACAGAGTCGTTGCGTCATACAAACATACAGATAACAATATTTTGTAGTGTGCATAACGTGTATCTGGAGATCATGACCTACTTTGCAAGAAGCCATATGTACTAATGGGTACCACCTATAGCCTCCATATAGTTAGTACCTATAGAACTAGGCACCACCCATGCTGATTAGCATAAGTACATATACTAATCATGCTATGCCATCCCCCACATACCTTAATTCGTCCTATTTATACGCGTCGTCTGTTCCACTTCTCCCGCGCTTGTTCTATTTCGCCTCGTTATTTTGAAGTTGAACAATGCAGAACAATGCCTAAATGCCTGTCACAAGGATGTTCATTTGTGCACGGATTAAGGCAAAAAAGCTCATTCTGCACAAGACAACTATTTTTACGTTTCGGCTTGAACATTGTTCGTTCGGTTGCACTGCAAGTTCACCCTTGCAAATGAGCCCATTGTAACTTCGCATACAATACGTTTAATTGATCCCAACTCCAGCTGCATGACCTTTGTTCATGCACGAACATTCCGGACGATGTGTGGAGGTGGTTTTTGGTTCGGCTGACCTGCAGTTGACCCCTGACCCCTCGGGCGGATCGCAGCTGCGCGGCGCCGCAACCGCCAAACTTCCCCGTTAGATGCCGGAACACGAGAGGTCACGTGTCTGAGCCAAGTGCCTATCTTCCCACGCCGACTCTCATTGAGGGTCAGCCCAGGGCCGCCAGCTCTCTGCGCTGGCTTTCCTGCTATGGCACAAAGGCAGTTGCAGTCTTATAGAGTGTTTATTCCATGATTTATATGATGATCTAGCCTCCGAAGGTATGCGAACGCTCTTTAGAACAGCTGGATGAGAAGGTCTGCTTTCTGTTGTGGGCGGAGCCATTGGTATGGCCGTCGACGGGTAACAAGTGCTCTCTCAAGTGTACGCCCATGCCACGTCTGAAGTGCTCTCGAAAGCCGCAACTCTGGGATGACTCAGCACGACCTTCGGACTTGGAAATTGTACCCGACTGGGCCGGACACCATCACGGGAGGTTATGCGGAAGAAGAGCAACTTACTATGAACAACGTTGCGTGGTACGAGCGAACTAAGTATCGACTCAGATGGCGCATGCCGATTGAGAAGTGTGTTCCACGTGTACCGATACCACGTGTACCAGAGAAGTGTGTACCGATCTCGAATTTAGACGGGCAGCAAACAGCAGGGTGTCGTATTGTGAACACATTCAGGTGGGATTATCATAATTATGTAAGCAAACCTGAAGTTGAATCACGGTATTCGAAGATCTTGCTTGTGCTGCCCGAGGTCACATTTCTTGAGAGCCGGGGGCAGCCACGTTCTGAATTCCCCAGACTCAACTTTGAGTAGGGACAACTTAGCATTGAATAGGTACAAATCAGCATTGGATGGGCACGTGCCCCTCCAAAAAATACCCAGCACGACGCCGGTGTTCCGTGTGATATTGGTGACGTACTTGGTGGCAGTCGTACAAGCGACAGCAGTGACACCCATTTCGCACCTGTCCGGCCGGTGGGGTTCTCATCCGGATGTCAATACATGCAGACATTGGTCGCTCACGAAAAATCAAGGGACATTTTTTCTCGCATAAATGAATGCTGTAAGCAACTCAAATGTGGTCTCATCTTTAGCGGGAAGTCGTCGGATATCGGAAATGTCACAGTACTCATGTGGCCTTGCCAGAAAAATCGACATAAATCGACCTATGTCCTCTTGATTCAAAATGTGCAGCGTCGCTTTGTCACCGGGCATCACAATTCCCAGCCGACTACTTCTCAAGAAAACTAAATTTCCCTTTCAGTGACGACAAATAGTCGCCAACACCAACTACTGAGCTCCGAAACAAAAGCTGTCTGTACTCACCCCCAGCAGCTGACCTTCGAGGAACACTTGCGGCGGCTGGGTGTTGTCGACGCCCAGTCTGCCGCGCAGCTCCTCCTGGTTGGCCACGCTCAGGAACAGGTCGCGCTCGTCAAACCGCACCATCAGCTGCCGCAGGATCTGGCGCACGCGCATGCACTTGGCGTACGTGCCGCGTATGATGCCCATGGTGGTGATGTATACCACCAGCCGGCCCTGCTCGCGCTCCTTGAAATTCTGTCAAGGAAGAATGCGACGGGTTAACCAAATCGTCCGGGTTCATGGGGGCTGAATGTTTGTGGCGCGACAGTGATGCTCAAGGGCAAGCGCTATCTCTGAGGCACTGTGCATATGAATAAACACATCTTACAAGCAGGGGTATTGCTTTGTGAAAACGATTCGGACTGGGAAGGGAACATCAAGTATACTTAGGTATGGTTGAATCAGGGCACATAGATCTTGCTGCATTGCCAGAGCGCAAATGTATTGAGCAGAGGCGTGAGTCTCTTTGAACTTCAAAGACTATGTATTGAGGTACCATGCAATATTGATGGCGGTGGGGGACAATTCAGCGTGGCGTGGCAGGTGCCCCTCCAAGCGCATACAAAACGACACCCCTAAGTACAATTAAATAGGTGAAGGATGCTAAGTGAAGTCGGAACAAAGGCACGGGCCGACCGCCGAATAACGCACGGTTCGAGCTCGGCTGGCACGAGTTGAGGCAGACGCGCAGGCTCATGTCAGCCGACTGGCACCGACGGATATAACATTATGTTCAAGGGATGGGGCGACATTTCGACGGGGTGCATTTCCATTCGGAGACTGTCAGCTACACACTTTTAGCGTGGAGGGGGGGGCGATGGGTG
>JAOTOM010002691.1:22500-114355 GCA_034440615.1 Ashinkailepas kermadecensis
TACTCTGCGGCGGGGGCTTCGGCACCATAAGCCACGCTACGCATTGCACGCCGACCGTTTCTCGTACGACCTTGACCCGGGACTGCCCGGAAGGCGGAGGTGAGCCGCGGTCGTGCGCGTCAGCAGCAGTACAGCGTGTCAACGGTATTCCATGGCGGCGCAGTGCCGGCCAGACCGGTCAGCCGGCTCCGGCTCCGGCTCCGGCTCCGGCCGCTCAGTGGGGCTCTGACCTCGTCACGGACACGCTGCGAAAGCCGGCGCCAGCGTGTGCCACTAACGGCCGAGACCCAGTCACTCATTACGGCGCCGGGCTCCAACAGCCGCCGCGGCCACGGCTATCGCCGCCCGCGACGGCTCGACTCGCCGCGACTCGCCTCGCCTCGTCTCGACTCGCCTCGCCTCGCCTCGCCTCGCCTCGACTCACCTGCGTCGGTTTATCTCGACTCGGCTCGGCTCGACTCGACTCGACTCGACTCGACTCGACTCGGCCCGCATGCGTCGGTTTGTTTCGACTCGGCTCGGCTCGACTCGACTCGACCCGACTCGACCCGCCTGAGTCGGTTTGTTTCGACTCGGCTCAACTCGACTCGACTCGACTCGACTCGACCCAGGCGTGGTTTTGTGCGGGAGAACGCTCGCAAACGGACACAGCTGAACCCAGTCCATGGCGGAGAAGATATGCAGCAAAACTAGCTGCACAAAATATGATTGATGGTTTTCTTTCGTGAGCGACAGATAAATGATGACAGCAGGTGGCGGCAGTTCCGCTCTCAGCTGGGGCTCAATACACCTCATCTAGGGACAACAGGAACACCTTTATTGACATGAAGAAAAAAAACCGCTAGTCACTCCGATAACCCATTGATGCAATTTGCGATTTTTAAAATTAAAATTTGAATTAAATTATTGACTTAAAAATTAAATGTATTTATTATATTATTAACTTGAATCAGCACAAATTTGGGATTTGAGGGCGCGTCAGCTGCTTCGGCTATATTGCGCCCATAACTACTGATGAACAACATAGATTACGTTGTATATCTTGTATATGCATATTGTATACTGTATATATTGTTTGACTTCGGAATTTCGTGACATTCGTATGGTGTCAGTGCGTGTTTCATCGAACAAATCCGAGAAGCAATATCAATCAGTCAATTGTTTTGTATTGCATATATACCTTGTGCATATTTGACAACTAGTCCGACGAGGACTTGAAATATGTCATACCAATTTTGAGCACATGTCATCGTATTGCATAGACTCCGTGATAAAAAAAACATGCTACTTTGTATCGAGTACATGACCATATAATTCTCGTATTGTAAACCATGGACATTATATACCTCGATTCATTATAAATATAGTTTGCACAATATATTCAAAATCAATACGAATGTTTTGAAGGACAAATGTGAATAATTCGCATATTAACCACAATGTGGTGGAAAGAAATACACTTCTGATGTTCCTAACTAGGCTATTATACACTATATGAGGTCATCGGTATGTTAAAAATTAGGATTAACCTTGGTACGACACATTGCTAATGTTCTGCTTCACTTATGTTTCAATAGCGTACACACATGATAGTACCCCAATCTAACCCATAATAGCATGCCCCCCGAACTCATAGCATTCCGATGAAGCCCACCAAAGCGCACCTACCGAACCCTCAAAATAATCCCTGCCGACCACATGCTATAACCTTCACCGAACTCATTGAAAAATCCATGTCAACTCCATAATGGTATATATATATATATATATATATATATATATATATATATATATATATATATATATATATATATCAAGTTCACAGTGGCATTCCAGCCAACCCGTACCACTAATAAATTAATAATGGACCCTGTACCAAACTCAGACTAGCACCGACACGAAATCCATAATACCACCCTTACTAAACCAGTAATACCACCATTACCAGTCCACCCAAGAAGAATTACGTAGCTGCGCAATGTACCGCTAATTTTGTTTGGAGATTAAGTTCATTAAATTGAGCCTAACTGTGCAGTCGGTAATATAAAATAGCAAGGCGATAATGGACATAGCATAAAATATATATCGTCATTAAAGTTCAACCCGATCAAGAAGACGATGAATGAGAAAGGTCCTATGTCAGCCATGGTTATTCCAACGCACATTACATAAGAATGCATCTAGAATTATGAACCTAAGATCCCGGCAGATGTACGAAAAAGTGATAAATCCCTTTTGAACAAAAACACTTTCACCGTGGCTTATGTTATCAAATCGAGCATGTCATAGCTTATCAGGCTTGCAATGATCATAACCGAGCGCCATAAAGTTTACAAACATGCGAGAAGGTAAAGACCGGCGTTGGATTTGTTTGGAATTTATTCTTGCAAAAAGAAACGATAAAATTGGACTGAAATGAAATAGCCGAAAAATATAACACCGACTGCTAATTTCTCGTTTTGGAGACATCAACAGTGACTCGCTGACTCACGCTGTAGTATCGAAACACGTGATGTACAACTTGAGGGCGTAGTTCATTCGATCCCTCAACGAATATGCTTGCTTTCTAAAGAGTAATGTTTGTACCGGAGGGCCAGCCGCGCTGAACAGTAATAAACAATGAACATGTTCTACAATAAGACAGCCGCGGCACTAAGAACACATGGGCACGCCACGAACTCATATCAACGCGCTGTGTTGCAAGTATGCAACTGATTTGCACCTTTTTACATGCTGCTGTGTGGTGTACACGGTGCAGAAGAAGGCATGATGCCTTTCCTGTACCGACGCTTGGCGTGGAGCACTGCACCCTAGAAAAAGTGATCCGTGCAGGACCGCATGCAGGTGCGTCCCACAGGTTCGCCGAACGGTCCACAACCTCGCGTGACCACATCACGGGGGGCTTCCCGGTGACATCATCACAGACTGCTGGCGCGTCAGCCACATCAGCACACAGCACCCCTCCCCTCCCCCACCACACACAGCGTCGAGACTCACCCACGTTTCTCCGCGGCACAATCGCGATTTCCCGTGTCGCGTCCACTAACAAGTGCGGTTTTTCCGAAGAAGATGACGGCTGGGAGAAATCGTGCTCCTGGCGGATTGGCAGTAGCGATCACTCAGACAAGAGGCGGGGCGCGTGTCTGTCCAGCGGGATCAGTGCTTCGAACGCCGCATCGAGTTGCCTCATCAACCCAATGAACAACCCTGCGAATGTTTTCTCCATGGATAAGCTGGGAACAACAATAACTCACTGACATTCTTGTCTTGATCTGTCGGATTGGTGCAATGCCACACTTATCGCTTGCAGCAATAGTGGCAAGCGTTGCTGTAAGCGTTGCTGCTGGCAAGCTTACGGATGATGACAACCCAGGGGCTCATAGATCTAAAACAATTGAGTGAAGAGCAAAACACAGCCGCATGCTTGTAAAATTATTACCGACGCGTTGGATACCAGGCACCACCACCGTCTCTTCTTCTCCACGCACCAGCGACCACGCCATTGCCGCATTCTACGAGGGAGTCGCTACTTTCTGTCTGTTCTGTTTTGAATTTTTATCCCCGTTTTCTGTTTCCCTAAGTTGTGTTTTTCTGCCGTTTTGTTATGCTTGGTGTAACTGCCCTTATAATGTGATAATTTATTCCTCTATGCTAGTGAATTAGTCCCACTAATACTCTAATATAGTCAGTCCAGAGACCCGGGTTGACATCACCAGCTCGGCTGTCTGATGGTTTGGGTCTTGGAATGCGCCCTTTGCTAATTCTGGTGGCGGACCTTCCTTGCAAAATAGAGCGGAGAGTGATTTGACGTAGCTTAGTTTGCATCCCACTTGTATATGCTTTAAGAAACATTAATGTAATGAGAGGATATGGGCAAGACATGGAATTCCTGCATGCCTATTAATGTGTAGTGGTATTAGAAACCGATACATTTGCACATATTTGAATTTAGAAAACGACACCAATGGCAATGTTTGTCCCGGCTTGGCACGCACGAAACGAGGACGGCGTTGGCATTGGTTTGGTAACGGCAGTTGCATGTATCAAAACTTCTCTACACCCTGGGGTTTGCAACAGCTGGCTCAGTCTCCTCAATGTCAGTGGATTACAGCGTAGCACTTGTGAGTCTGAAGCATATGGAAATAATCACAGTAGGCAAACCACGGCGAACATTGGGTGTTGAATGGTATCGTGTCGACTGTTTGACCTCGGCATTGGGTAAGCTTCCGATTGAGTGTATTGGTAGAAAGTGCACCGCCTGCACACGCACATACATACACACACACACAGCCCACTGACCAGATGACGAGCATCACGTGACCGGCGAGCTCGCGTGCCTCGACAGGTAACGAGGCAGCTGTGTGCGGGAGGCGGGTAGTCGCCGAGACCTCCACGGTGGACCTGGCCGGTTACGGCAGACCTGGCAGACTGGCCGGTTACGCGTTGCGGTACACAGCTTCCCAGCGGTCAGACTGGACACCTGTCATCGCCACTGAGCCTGACGCTGCGGGAGCCGACACGGAGCGCGCCCGCCGCCCGCACACACAGCACTAACGATCAATTACACTGAAGTATGAGCCGGAAATGTCCCAACTTTAGCCTCGCCAGCGAGGGAAGAGCGTGCGGCCGGCAGTGGTGTAGACGGGACTCGTGCGGCGAATCCCTTCCCTTTCCCTCTCCTTCTCCCTCCCTTTATCTCCCTTTCCCTCTCCTTTCATACCTCTTCCTTCTATCCTTCTATCTATCCCTATCCGTCCCTTCTATCCCGAGGCTTGCAGAGAACGCACAGCCAGTTATTTGCACAGCAGACATCCATTCAATGCAGCGGCTGTTAACGTGCCGTCGCGATGTGATAAAACATGTGTTGGACAATGCATTATGCGTGAGGAATGTGGGAAGGCGAAAGGAATGCATTAGGAAGGAATGATGCGGAAGATGGTGGGTTGGTATTGGTGTATGAAATGATTCTAAGGGAGACGAAAATACCCAGTTCGGCTACCTCAAACAGTGGTGTGCTTGAATGTGTAGTTTGTCGCTGGCTGCGATAAAACCGAAGGGGGTGGGGGTGGGGGGTGGGGGGGGTGGGGGGTGGGGTGGGGAGGGATTATGGTTAGTCGCGAGAAGACCCTCACCCCTTGAAGGGCGAAGGCTTCTATACAGCGATGGGCACAGTTTGGTGATTTGTGCAAGTGTGATGTTGATGGCAGTGCCGCAGATCCTCCGGCGACTACATTTCGGAACAGACCGCCAGCACGAGCCGGTTAGGTCAGACCGCCGGCACGAGCCGGTTAGGTCCACTATTTGCCGGGTGATGGTTGAATTTACGAATGGACGCTGCATCCCGCCAGGGACATTGCGCATTGCTGATATATGATATCACCCTCGAGTTGGAAAAAAA
Organism: Ashinkailepas kermadecensis; assembly: GCA_034440615.1. Classification (NCBI taxonomy): domain Eukaryota; kingdom Metazoa; phylum Arthropoda; class Thecostraca; family Neolepadidae; genus Ashinkailepas; species Ashinkailepas kermadecensis. Next base: position 27,899 of record JAOTOM010002691.1, read on the forward strand.
AAACGGCGGAGGCATCGCTTTACAGTGTTTCCCGTTGCCTACAAATCTTTGAGATATGACTTTACCAGTTGGGTTTCATTGCCGATGTTGCTTTCATGATTTAATAACGCGGGGGTGAACGCCGGCGCAGGTTCAGTCCCTCTCATTCTAGTGACGCGCAGCGGAGAGGGCGAAACAGATTCCGTCTACGCTTGCAAGATCAAACCGGGAGCTGTAGGGCCAGCAATGGCACCGGGCACCACACTTCTAAAGATACCGACCACCGATTGGGCCGCCGGGAGCCGCACACATGCCTCTTGCATGACGTCACCACCAGCCTGTCGATAATCAACTCAACTGTCGACGGGAGCAATTTTCACGTCGCCGCCGAACGCGAGGTGCACATCTTCACAGCGTAGTCAAAACGGCACACGGCATCAACGACGTGTGGAAACCGACGGATGCGGGACACCCCATTATTTTCGCTATTTACACACATGGCTGACTCCAGGCACATTATTCAGAGAGTGAAGTAGTCGCATAGGTCTCATCAGGCTGTGGAACACGTGCTGTCATCGCTGTACGGCTGACTTTCACGAGAGCTTCGCGTTCACCTTATACCAGATAGACGGAATTTATCGGCCAATGCTGCATCTCTTCCCGTCGTTTGCCATTGTTCGAGGCAAGGTTGAATTGGATATTTGCTGAATTTCAACAATCTGCCAGTTCATCGTGGTTCTACACTGCCGAAATGGCAGGATGATAATTGTGCCGTATCTCTTGATCACTTCAGAAACCGTCACTGCAATACAATTCCGAAATCGGATTACAAACATTTAAAATTTACTGTTCTAATTATAACATATGACCTTACCAACCTTAACAATTTAACCAACCTTCCAACTTACGATATTACTTGTGACTATCAAGCTTACCAAGCGGATCTATTTTTGACGTTTTGGGCATTAATCTCTCCACGTGGAATTACGACAACAATTTGTGCTCCCACATCCATCCATGGCGTACGGTTAACAAGTGAGTTGCATATTACAGCTACTTTGTCTCCTCTGGTGCGTTCCACGACAGATCGACCAAGAATTTTCAAATTTTACACTCCATAAATTTTTATTTGGGCCAAAGTTGGTGTACCGAGTAGTCATGTGCTCTGAACACGCCTGAACACGTTTTAGCCGATCCAACTAACGGTTTCGGAGTTGTAGCCTCCCGCAGTATTTTAAGGTCACACAACAAGGGTATCTTTGGCGATGGATATCTCATCGATGGTGAAGAGAAAGTGTGACATATTATGCATGTTTGAGACGAAAAAATTATTAAGGAAAACATTTCCGTGATAAAATAGAACGCATCGAATGTACCATTCATTTTTACATATGTATCCGTGATCAGAAGTAACAAAGTTGGAAGATGGTTTTTAAAATAAAAAGCGGTTTTGAAGGCGATCTGGCACACTGTGCATTGGTGAGAACAAGATGATAATAGGTGATATTGGGCCGGCCATACGTGTCGATTTGGCCTCTGAGCCTTACATGCCTCATATTCCATACACCATGCGCCATATTCATTGGCCCGCCTTTCACAGTAGGTTTCTGAGCCGCAAGTATTAATCTTTCCATCATTTTATTCTATTTTATTTTATATTTTATTCTGTGGCTCCCCAGAGCTCCAAAGCCGGATTGCTGTGTTCCCAGCGACGTGTTCCAGCGGCAATCCTGGCTGCGAAGTTGATAAGATTTGTACTCTGTAGCTGACCCTTGGATGCTCCTCCCCGGACCAAAATGCGATAAGTGATATGCGGAAAGACGTGAGTTTGAATCAGTAATTTTAGTGTCCTTGGTGAAGTGGGGACGGAGCTGGTAGAGGTAGATACGGAAGCAGTTGTGGTTCCGGGCGACCTGTGTGAGGTGCCCCCCCCCCGAACGGAAGCTATGAAGACACCCAGCAGCTTGAAGGCCTGTGTTGGTTTGACATTTGAAATTTGAACTGAAAATCTACAGCTTTTCTCTTTCGCCGAGAGCCAATGAGCATGCTGTCCGTTTTGTCAGTTTTCATCTGGAGCTAGTTGAACCTAAACCATATCTGAAGAATTTCGAGTGAGTGCTCTTAGCGGGTTTTGTGATTCTGCAGATTTGCCTGATCCGAACGGCATGGTCAAGCAGCTGGGTGTCGTCAGCGTACGAGATAAGGTGATGTTCGGGAAAGTAACGGAAGGTCGTTGTTGAAGAGGCTGAAGAGCAAGCATGCTATGGAATCCTGGGGGACACCACGGGTGACGGGACTCCGAGCCCCCTCTCTCCATCTGCCCCTGGCCACCCAGGTAACTGCGAATCCAGGTGGGGTCGAGACAGTACCAACGGAGTTAATGAGGACACCATGGTCGATGCTGTCAAAAGCTTTACTCAAATCTGTTGATATGATAGTTGAAAGTTCGCCTCTGTCAGTGTTGAAGCAGATTCGTTCGAGGCATCGAAGGACACTACGTCGAGCACGGCATCCTCCGTACAGTGGTTAGGCCTGTAGGCATATTGGTGAGGAGACAGAATGTTGTTTGGCGAGAGGTACGCAGCGAGTTTGTCGCACAAAATGTTTCGATTTTTTTTTAAAGTGTGACAGACGCTGGATGGGCAAAAAGCTTGATGGGATTATCTCGATCACCCAATCACAAGTGCCGCACCGAGCGGGCACAGTGCCGCACCAAGCGGGCACCACGGCTGCACCAAGCAGGCACCACCGCGTAGCGGGGCAGCCGTGCATGACGAATGTGGCCTGTCGTGTGCATTCACCAAGGTTGCGACATGACTGTTGGAAGTATATGAGTGAATATGACACGAAAAGGAGACAGTTAGCCCAGGGGTAGAGCGCTGGTCTTTCAACCGAAAGACTGTCGTTCTGTCGCTTCTCGCTGCCGCTAAACATCCAGGTGAACAATTGCCCGTATAACCTGGAATGAGTTTGTGCGTCGTGAAAGCTCCAATATAAAACGGCACGAAATAGTAACGAGTGTTTTGAATATCTACGTGTCGTTTTCTAAATCGATGTTACGTGGCGCGCACGTCAAGAGTTCGATTATATATAATTTCAGTTGTAAAGATGACTCAGGACGAACGTGCAAATTAACTGGACCATAGCGAGCTCATTTAAGTCATCTATATAATAATACATATAAGCTTAAAATGTAATATACTGGAGGACATAGGTGGAGAGCTCTCGAGTTTCGCCGGGGGGGGGCAGCAGCAAGAATTGCCCTCCCACAGGCAACAAATTCAACTTAAAATGAAAAAGACATCGGTTCGGGCGGAGGGCTACGCGCTCTGGATAAAATTCAGTGTCCTATGATGTCGGAATCCCTGTGGCCACTGTGGCCAGCTGCGGCCAGCTCCCGCTCTTGGCCACCATGTGTGATTTGTAAGCAAAATGTAAACTGAATTCAGTTTTCTTCAAAAACTGACAAGTTATTTATTTTTCAATGCCTCACTGTAATATATGAAAACTGGCCACGCATAGGTGGCGATGTAAACCCGAGAATATAATGGAATTTCTGAATTTTTTTCCAGCCCGCATCTCAGCCAGGTTTTTGGGAGCGCCTTTGCTATACCCAATCCAAATTAAAATGACGTGTCGGAGCCACTGCGTACACGCACTATTCTACCGCAATCCACCCTTAAACTTTGCTCGGGCTGTCGCACCATGAATAAAACTATCTAGCATACATGCGTAAGCTTGTCTACGATTATTACCCTGCTACATGAAATCCGAAACATCGAACATTATGATCGGAATATAATCCTATGTGTAGTGCTATGTTACTGTATTATGTCAAATTCTTACCGAACCACACCAATAAGCTCCGACAGTAACTACAAGACAAAATTAAGACCGGAAAAATCTGAACTTCGGCTTCAATTTCCAACCACAAAATGAAATCATACTATACGAAAATAGCTCGGAGCTTTTAACTTTGTCGCATAAAGTGTAACAAGACAAAGCGTGGCTGCATTCTGCAGAACTTCACCACTGCTGAACTGATTAATCAGAGGTGCTTTAAATGTACGCAAATATAATCGTACATGATGAGTAATACATGATTAATTCTTTCCTTCAGAGTTCGGAAAGGTGGTCTAGCCTGGTGGTCGCTGACCTATAAAAAGCAGTTACTTCGTACAGCAAGCGCTATCGCGAGATAAAAAGATCCCGACAGCGTGCAAGTAAAAGAGAGTCAACTCGTAATGCACGCAAACTGCACTCTGGTGTGCAACTCTGGTGGACAAGAGGCCGGTTATAATTGAACTATGGCTAACCAGTTCTCGCAGGTTAAATGTACATTTTCATCAGCGGCACCGTCACGGTTTCGCGACGCGAACCGTCCACTTTAGCGCCACAGACGCTGGGCTTTCTCCGTCCCTTCCCCAGACATCTGATCAATGGCGTCACAAGGGTATGACTAGCCGGCATATTCCGGGCGGAAAATGCAAATATTGCGCGAGAATCGCAATGTATTAAACATTTTAAGCTAACCATGAAATCGGATACAAACAGGTCTGAGCAGTGTGTTCGTGCTCTGCATCCGCCACTGCGCCGCATATCAGCTTCCCACGGAACGACAGCCGGTTGCCGAACTCTGTAAAGCTAACAATGCCGGCACGCAACAAACGCGTATTCAATGACACATCCTGTCATCTAGCGAGAAACATTGTAACCTATGCTTCAACGTTCAATCGCATGACATTCATTCAATATTCGTTGCTATAATACCTAGACCGTGCTGCTACCTAGCGAAAGCTATCTGAAGTGATGCTTCTTTAAAATTATGGAGTTCTTGAATCTTTGGAGGTTGTGAGCTATGGAAGTTATGAGCGCTTCGGAGTTGTGGAGGTTATGAGCTGTGGAGGTTATGAGCGCTTCGGAGTTGTGGAGGTTGTGAGCTGTGGAGGTTATGAGCGTTTTGGAGTTGTGGAGGTTGTGAGCTGTGGAGGTTATGAGCGCTTCGGAGTTGTGGAGGTTATGACCTGTGGAGGTTATGACCGCTTGGAGTTGTGGAGGTTATAAACTGTGGAGGTTATGACCAGTGGAGGTTACGACCGCTTCGGGTGTGTTGAATTTGTGTAGGTTATGAACTGTGGAGGTTATGAGCTGTGAAGGTTATGATACGCTGTCACGCCAACGCCTATATCTCCCTTGGAAACACCACCAGGCTGTTGAGCTATGTATTGAGCTATGTAAGGATGGTGAGTACGGATATATGCAACAAGTACGGATGGGGTGGGAGGGAAGACACGAAAGACAAACACTTCGGCCTTTATTTGCCTTTAATACATAGTCATCAGCAGTCCACAGAGACGCAGAGCTTTTTCTTCAGCACAAAATAATGAACCTGCCTAACACTTGATCGCTGACACAAAGTGATCTTTATGTTTGTTATAGGAACCTACCTACCGCGCCAGATGCAATATGTAGGTAATAAAACTTGATTCAATAGAGTCGGGTTGAGTTATTTCCATGTTTGATGTTATTCAATACATGTCAGTTGTTCCGAAGTACAATTGCGTCGCTACGCGTAAATAAACCGATGAGTGACCTATCGGTAACTCGTGACCTTGAAATTCGTGATGGTTTTGAAGGGAAACTATAAGATCTAAATAAAAAAGGTAGGAGTATTTTTATCTTAGATAAAACGTTTTCCAATCACACGTCCGTATGCCATCACTCTACCTCATGTAGCTTTCCAATGAAAGAAAGCTTACACGAAATCCGTCCTACCCGGAAAACGCAAAAACGCAAAGTCAAAAAGAGCGGACGGCTATATCGAATATTTATAAGAACATATTTTTTTATTTTTTGCTTGCTCAGCGAAATCATGCCCACTTTTATTTCCGCCGTCAAATTGGTCAATTTCGATGGGTCACGGGAGGTCACGAGGTCACAAGGTCACCAGGTCAAATGTAGGAAATACTGATTTTTTTTTTCGGGAATGCTTAGTTGATTCTTTTTCTTCTGAAATATATGTAATTTTCCACCCTTTCCCTTTCTTATTGATGAGGTATCCATCGTCAAACCAACCCATGTAATTTGACCTAAAGATAATGCCGGAGGCTATAGCTCAAAAACCGTCGACCGAATCGGGCTGAAATTTGCACAGCCGTGTTCAGAGTTAAAGACTACCCTGTGAGCAAATTTTGGTCTAAATAAAAAATTATGGGGTGAGGTGCATTGGTCGATCTGTCGTGGAACGCACCCTCTGTCTTACTTACTCATTGAGGCTTCCTTCTTATAATTGGAGTTGGAGATATAATTAGAATTGGAGACTTAGCACAACTAGCTTGGAAAGAAAGCCAAAATTCGCGGTACGTGTTGCTGATGGCAAAAAGGTGACGCAAATACAACATTCCATTCGCAAAAGAAGGTAAATCTCATTCGATGATTTGATTCTCTGATTATGATATCACAGCAGAGATGCTTGTAAATGGAGAGCTTGATTCCGGCAGGACTTGCAGATCCACATCCACTCCATAGCCGAACAAATAATGAGCACATATCACCCAGATAATATCCTATAACTCAAAACACTGCGCAGCTTGAAGCCACCATCAACTCCTATGTCATCAAAAACTGTGGCCGATGAAGATGCCCGGCCATTTGTCTACTGTTCCCCCGGCCATTGTAACTTTCTCAGATTATAACACTGTCGGTCATTGAGCGCCCACGGGATGCAACAGCACGCGTCGACTATTGAGCGCCCACGTGATGTAACAGCACCCGTCGGTTATTGAACGCCCACGAGATGTAACACCACCCGTCGGCTATCAAGCACCCAAGGGATGTAACAACACCCGTCGGCTATCAAGCACCCACGGGATGTAACAACACCCGTCGGTTATTGAGCGCGTCCACGAGATGTAACACCACCCGTCGGTTATTAAGCACCCACGGGATGCCGCTGCGTTTTGCTTCTTCAGATCTCCAGCCACCGCGGCGCGTGGCGCAGCACCGGACACGAACGGCGACAATAGTGGCGCGGTGACGCTTGCGATCGGCCGGTGGCGAGCGTGAACGCGGCCACTGAACGGGGCAGCGTCCAGCACGCGAGCAATCCTGTTTGCAGCACGACTGCTCATCAGGAATTGCTGCCAGGCCACTCCCGGCGACGAGCATGCAATGCATGCGGAGGTCACCGGACGCCCACGACGACGGCCGCACTGCCCCGAGGCGGGGCGAATCACCCCACCGGCAATCCACGCCTCCGTCCGGCGTCCACAGGCCGACAGAGCAGGCGGCTCGCGATTAGAAACCGGCACCGACATGGCTCGCATGGCTCGTTAAATGGCACAGACGGCCGCCGCGACCCGGCGACCTGCGACCGCGCCGCTCTCGTCAGGCCGAGCATGGGCCGGAGATGGGCCGGAGATGAGTCGGAGATGGGCCAGAGATGGGCCAGAGATGGGCCAGAGATGGGCCAGAGATGGGCCAGAGATGGGCCAGAGATGGGCCAGAGATGGGCCAGAGATGGGCCAGAGATGGGCCAGATATGGGCCAGATATGGGCCAGATATGGGCCAGATATGGGCCAGATATGGGCCAAGATGGGCCAAGATGCCAGAGATGGGCCAGAGATGGGCCAGAGATGGGCCAGAGATGGGCCAGAGATGGGCCGAGATGGGCCAGAGATGGGCCAGAGATGGGCCGAGATGGGCCAGAGATGGGCCAGAGATGGGCCAGAGATGGGCCAAGATGGGCCAGAGATGGGCCAGAGATGGGCCAGAGATGGGCCAGAGATGGGCCAGAGATGGGCCAGAGATGGGCCAGAGATGGGCCAGAGATGGGCCAGAGATGGGCCAGAGATGGGCCAGAGATGGGCCAGAGATGGGCCAGAGATGGGCCAGAGATGGGCCAGAGATGGGCCAGAGATGGGCCAGAGATGGGCCAGAGATGGGCCAGAGATGGGCCAGAGATGGGCCGGAGATGGGCCGGAGATGGGCCGGAGATGGGCCGGAGATGGGCCGGAGATGGGCCGGAGATGGGCCGGAGATGGGCCGGAGATGGGCCGGAGATGGGCCGGAGATGGGCCGGAGATGGGCCGGAGATGGGCCAGAGATGGGCCAGAGATGGGCCGGAGATGGGCCGGAGATGGGCCGGAGATGGGCCGGAGATGGGCCGGAGATGGGCCGGAGATGGACCGGAGATGGACCGGAGATGGACCGGAGATGGGCCGGAGATGGGCCGGAGATAGTCTGTGGATGAGCCGGAGGTGAGCCGGGACCGAGTTGGGTCCGAGTTGGGTCCGAGTTGGGTCCGAGTTGGGTCCGAGTTGGGTCCGAGTTGGGTCAGAGTTGGGTCAGAGTTGGGTCAGAGTTGGGTCAGAGTTGGGTCAGAGTTGGGTCAGAGTTGGGTCAGAGTTGGGTCAGAGTTGGGTCAGAGTTGGGTCAGAGTTGGGTCAGAGTTGGGTCAGAGTTGGGTCAGAGTTGGGTCCGAGTTGGGTCCGAGTTGGGTCCGAGTTGGGTCCGAGTTGGGTCCGAGTTGGGTCCGAGTTGGGTCCGAGTTGGGTCCGAGTTGGGTCCGAGTTGGGTCCGAGTTGGGTCCGAGTTGGGTCCGAGCTGGGTCGGAGCTGGGTCGGAGCTGGGTCGGAGCTGGGTACGCGACGGGCCGTAGATAAGCCAGAAGTGACTCGAGGCGGCGTGGTTGCACGCTTGTGGGTGCGGTGCGCCTGTGGGTGCGGTGGTCTGGTTTTCCAAGTGTGTTCCGTGAAAACTGCAGTAGTTAAAACATGATGTGGATTGCCAAAGTTAGCCGTAAAAAGCTATCGGGTTATTTTGCGTTTTCTCGCCATTAATTATCACGCTTAATTACTGTTTCATTCTATTATATTTAGGAATTATTCTAGGAACTGATATGCAAATAGCCAGCGGTGGAATTGTTTAAAATGAATATTTATAAATAAACAAGTGAATAGCCGAAGCAAATGAACAGTGCAGAGAACGCGAATCAACTGCCAGAGTACTCTTGAAATCATCAACCAAGGAGACTGAGCCATGCTTAGTCATAGGCAGGCTGTTCAGCCTTCACAGAAGTCGGAAGTGATAATATGCAAACCGTGCACTGAACGCTTCCACTCCGTGACCACAGTGCACACGATCACGCTCTCAAGACCTCATCAGGGCGAGGGACAAGACGCACCCGGCGCCATACTTCTAAACAAGCCGTTCTGGCCGCTCCCATTGCTCGCTGCACGACCGAGGAGCATCATTTCATCGCATCGGAGGATCTCCGATAAATCAGCTGCGTGCTATCAGGTGGCGATAAAATGGTGATGATTTCTCACGGAAGTCACAGAGGTCGTATCACTCAGCATGCAAGCGTGGATATTTATGAATATTGTCATGCTGGCGGGAACAATATCCGATGGCAATCTGCCGTTTTTTTGCACACCTTTTCCCTCGACTGCGCCGGTATGCATCTGCAGCGCAGCAGCATTGGCCCACCCAGTCACGAAGACGGCGCCGCACGACGATGCCGGCATCGATTAATGGTCTGCCACCTGGACGCCAAACTTTTTTGTTGGTTAATCCAGCTTGGAAAATGGTAAGAGATTATCAGATCGATAAGTGCGGCTGAAAACAATGACTATACCAACGGGAAGGCAAAAAAGCCTTTTCTAGTTTTGATTACTTTGTATTGACTTTGCACTGTGTGCTCCTTCCTTTGCCCATCATTGTTCTCTCCAGTTAAACGAACGCTGTGTAGCTGTTCATAGCAATACCATCGGCCATTGCATTTACAAGCAAAAACTTCATGGACATGTCTTATCTCTCGGCACCGACGCTTTCGTGATAACCCCAAGCGCAGTTGCGCAGCAACGGTAGCCGGTGGGCGCAGTTGCGAACGGAGCACTCACGCAAAAAGTGGTGCCATCATACAAGAACTGAACATGCGACCAAGGCAAGACGTTTATCACATTCCCTGTCCCGTTTTCCGAGGTGAAAGAACCGCGAAGTCGACCAGTGTATGTAGACGACTGCGCATGCGCGCATTGCAATGCAAAAGACGACTCGGTTTCCTTTTCCTACCGTGTGACAGTAGTCGGTTTTACAGCGGAACTTTGCTCCCAGGTCACGTGGTCTCAGGAACAAGATAGAGGGAGAAGACCCGGCATAGTGATCTGCATAAATTAAAAGCGACCACCAAATATAATTATCGCATCAGTTTTAATAACAAAATATGTTTTACTATTGACGCTGCTGAAATAAGTAGAATTAAACTTACGAATATCAGCAAATTGCAATACGCATTCTAATTTACGTCGAGATTGCACTCAGCTCTACGGTATCTGGCAGCCGACGGATGACTGCCAGATGACAAATTGGCGCTGTGGTTAAATTAGCGAAGGATGCGGTTATAAGCCAATTTCCTGAGCAACGGTACAGAAAATGATAACAAAAGTACACTTAATCGATGTCAACCAAGTTATAAATCCATACTGGATACTGCCGACATGCTCACGCCGCACAACTAATAAATATTAACAACACACCCCACGAGTAGGACGCTCGTGCACAGACTGATTTGTTGCCTGCCGCGTGCTGGGATATAGGTTTCGGAATATAAAATGGTTTAATAAAAATTATACTAAAACAATCAGTCTAAAATCGTTTCATTCTCACCACCAAGAAACAAGTTTTGTCAATGAAAAAGCTGAGAAAATTGAGTGACATCAATTCTTGTTAATAATAAATGTTCTTCGATGTACTTTTTTAGTTCATGTCTGGAATGTTTAGGTGAAGCAAGGAATGACTTGGAAGGATGAAAAGCGACTAGACGGGAGAGCAAATTGCCGCTGTAAAACCGACTACTTATTAAAGTGGTTTATGTTCTTGCCATGACGCTCCTACCGGTGGTTGTGTGGTGGCTAAATGAGCTTTCGGGTTACACTTTGCAACCTAAGCTTAGGCGGTCAAGACTGTTTTCAGGGGTAATTTTAATGGTATATTTTCAGCGGGACTCGAGAACAGATTTTACACCTGAAGTCGACTTAGATTGCACAGAACAACCTCTTTTAATTGTGTTTCTATTCTCATACATGGACTGGGGTACTTGAAATCGACAGGCTCAGTCGATGTTATAGTTTCAGCTTCAGCGCAATCTCCTATGCACTTTCACGGTGGTATTGCCTGGCGACACCGGGTCTCTGGAGGGCCACACTACCCTGCCGGCGACACCTGGCCTCTGGAGGGCCTCACTACCCTGCCGGCGACACCGGGTCTCTGGAGGGCCACACCACCATGCCGGCGACACCGTCTCTGGAGGGCCACACTACCCTGCCGGCGACACCTGGCCTCTGGTGGGCCACACCACCATGCCGGCGACACCTGGTCTCTGGAGGGCCACACTACCCTGCCGGCGACACCTGGCCTCTGGAGGGCCACACCACCCTGCCGGCGACACCTGGTCTCTGGAGGGCCACACTACCTGCCAGCGACACCTGGCCTCTGGAGGGCCACACCACCATGCCGCACACCGGGTTCTGGAGGGCCACACTACCCTGCCGGCGACACCTGGCCTCTGGAGGGCCACACCACCATGCCGGCGACACCGGGTCTCTGGAGGGCCACACTACCCTGCCGGCGACACCTGGCCTCTGGAGGGCCACACCACCATGCCGGCGACACCGAGTCTCTGGAGGGCCACACTACCCTGCCGGCGACACCTGGCCTCTGGAGGGCCACACCACCATGCCGGCGACACCGAGTCTCTGGAGGGCCACACTACCCTGCCGGCGACACCTGGCCTCTGGAGGGCCACACCACCCTGCCGGCGACATCGAGCGGCGAGTCGCTGCGCGACAACTCTGCAGTGAGCCTACCCCGACGGCGGTGACGGCAGTGTTTCCAGACAACACCGAGTCTCTGGAGAGGCTACACCATCCTGCTGGCGACAGCGACGAGCTTACCTTTGCGGCGGCGTTGTCCAGCAGGAAGGTGGCGATGCCGGCGCGCACGCGGTTCTTGACGCCGCGCACGGTGCCGCGGCTGCTGCGGATGTTGTCGGGCGGCTGTCGGAAGTTGCGCACGCCGGCGAACCCGTCCTCCGGCTCTGTCGCCGGCTCGGCCGTCGGCCCGGCCGGCGTCGTCTCGCTCAGGTGGAAGTGGAAGCCGCTCTCCGGCAGTGCAGGCAGCGCCGACGCTGACCTGGGCGGCCGCTGGCGCTCGAGGTACGTGCGCTGCACGACCGCCGGCGGCGCAGCGGGAGGATCGGGAGACTGAGGCGAGCCTGGGGGCTGGGACGGGCACGCGTCCACCTCTTGACGGGACGACACAGGCTGCGGCGGCGATGGCGGCGGAGACTGCGACGGCAGCAGGGGCTGCGACGGCGACAGGTATATAGTTGACAGTCGCTGGGACGAGGACTTTGTTGCAGCCGGAGGCGATGGCTGGCTTGCTATCAATGACGGCGAGTGCCGTCCCGGCGAGGTTGTAACAGGGGGCATGGCTGGTGACGTTGGAGGGGTGCACTGAAGCGGCGAGAGATACACGGAAGACGCTACCCGGCGAGGCGGCGACTGTCGATGGGACAGCGTGGGAGACTGCGACGTGGGAGACTGCGACGACGCGGCGGCGGTCTGCTGCACCTCCGCAGACTGCAGGGGAGATAGGTACACAGAAGTGGAGGCCGAGGCTTGGCTGCGGCCTCGTGGTGGAGTCACCTCTGTTGGAGTCTGCTGTGGTGTTGGGGCTGACCTTGGCAGGGTCGGTGGGGCCACCTCCGTCGAGGTATCCTGTGGTGTTGAGGCCGACAGTGGTAGGGTCGGTGGGGCCACCTCAGTCGTGGTCGCCTGTCGTGGCGAGGCTGACCCTGTCTGGATAGGCGGAGAGGTCTCTTTGGGGGTCGGCTGTCGTAGTGAGGCCGATCCTGTCTGGGTCGGTGGGGCCACCTCCGTCGGGGTCGACTGTCGTGTTGAGGCTAACCCTTTCTGGGTCGGTGGGGCCACCTCCGTCGGGGTCGGCTGTCGTGTTGAGGCTGACCATGCCTGGGTCGGTGGGGCCACCTCCGTCGGGGTCGGCTGTCGTGTTGAGGCTGACCCTGCCTGGGTCGGTGGAGCCACCTCCATCGGGGTCGGCTGTCGTGTTGAGGCTAACCCTTTCTGGGTCGGTGGGGCCACCTCCGTCGTGGTCGGCTGTCGTGTTGAGGCTGACCCTGCCTGGGTCGGTGGAGCCACCTCCGTCGGGGTCGGCTGTCGTGTTGAGGCTGACCCTGCCTGGGTCGGTGGGGCCACCTCCGTCGAGGTCGGCTGTTGTGGTGAGGCTGACCCTGCCTGGGTCGGTGGGGCCACCTCCGTCGGGGTCGGCTGTTGTGGTGAGGCTGGTACCGTCGGGATCAGCGGAGCAGCCTCTATTGGGGTCGGTGAGGTCAGCGCCGGAGGCGTAAGCTCGGCCTCCTCCGTCGTAGTCTGCTGTCGTGGCGACGCCGGCGCCGTGGACGCCGGCGAGCCACTCTCGACGCGGCGGCGGCCAGTGCGGCGCGTCGACGGCGAGCCGACGGCCGAGTCGGACGTGACGAGCGAGTCGTGGCTGACGTCACTCGCCGAGTCGTCGAGGCACACGCCGGCGTCCGTCGAGCTGCCCTCGCTCTCGATGCCGAGCGAGCCGCCGTCGGCCGCGTCGGCACACGGGGCCGGGCTCGGCCGCGCCTCGTACACGCCGAGCACGAAGCGGCCGGCCACGTCGCAGGCGGCACGAGGCGCGACGCCGGTCGCCGGCATCACAGCCTTCTGCTGCGCCGAAGTGGCCGTGGCGGCCGGCGGTGCAGGCGCGCGCCCCTTCTGCCGGGTGTGCGCTCGGCGCGGCGACGTGAGCGCCACTGACGTCGCCGGCGCGCCGTCGTCTCCGGCGACGCCAGTCGTGGGCACGGCCGGAGCCGCGCGCTTGTTCCGCACCATCTCCGTTGGACGCCGGCGGCGGTCGGGCGGGCGACGTCACGGGCGGTGGCCGGCCGACGACGTTCGGCGGCCCCTGTCGGCACCTCAGCACAGCAGGCCGCTCCGAGACGCACCGCCAGTCAGCGTGTGCCGACTTCTCCCGGGCAGAGCCGACCGCGCGGCGGCCCAGTCCGCCGGCCCGCGGCAGCGCCGTACGCCGGCCTTGTGCACCGAGGCGCGCCGAGTACATCTGCGGGCGGTGTGGTGGCCGCCGTGGTGCACACTGCGGTTGCATTATAACGCTGGTTGTGAGTATGTGCGGCTTGACCTTCTGTGTTCGGCCATGCCCTTCCAACGGTGTTGTGACACCGGTGCTCTGAGGCGCTGTGTATCAAAAATGCCGCGTGCGTCATTCATGATGGCATTCGCCAAGCCGGAGGTGTTGGTAGTTTAGGTAGGTACACAACAAATGAAACTCACGTGGCAATACTTATTTCAGCAGAGTTGTAGGTATATTTGATGAAAAGCCAGTCTCGGTGTTCATTCTGGAAACAAATTCCAAAGAAACCTCAATCCTGAATCACGGAAAGTCATTCGCAAAGTTTAAGCCAAAATCCTGAATCCTGACAAAACCAACTAGCACTTCGTCCTGGATTGTGGAACGTCCTGCCACAAGGCGTTATCATCCCACATTTCTGGGTATATAATCTGAAAACGTTGGCATGCAAATTATCAGGCCGATCGAAGTTGGAAACAACTTCTTAAAAGGCAACTCCAAAGAATGTCTGCATCTGTCGATGGGCGTTGCTGCCGCGGGGGAGCGGACGCGGTCCGCAAATTTGGTGAGTTTAATCCTCACCGGGCCGCGGGGGTGGGGGAGGGTCAAGAGCCTCCTGAGGCTCTTTCCGCAATAGCGGACGAATAAATAAACGTAGACAGAAATTTTAGCGCCTTCTTATGCATCCTTTTTGCATATCTCGTGCACAATTCAGGCCTAGGTTGCCAATGGTGAGCAATGGCGGAGATGAAATTTGGGTAACTTCCCCGCAAACGACCATGAGATGGGCCAGCGATGGCGAACCCGCTGGCTGGAACGAGGGCTCGTCGCGGCCAGCCCACGCGGGTCCTGCGCCGAAAGTCACACCAGACGGACGGCTGCCCCGTGATGCGAGACAATCGCTGGCAGCCCACAATAAGCCCGTGCAAAGGCTGGACTAAGCAGGCAGCCCGCGCCTGCTCCCAATTGGGCAGGCAAGCAGATTATGCGCCCGAAGTCACATCGGCAGTACGGTGGCCGAATGAAGAGGCCACGAAGAGTCACTGCAGGCGACCCGCATTGATCCCGCGACCATACTATGCACACACAAAACGCAAAATATTAAACTACTATCAATGACGTCACGGCTCCAGCCGTATTTTGGTCAGTAGACCACAGGTAAGCACGAGGCAAGGGCCATCCGTTTCATGCGAAGCTGGTGTGACTTTCTAAGGGCTCCACAACCATAATATGAAATTCGTCAAGGTCTTTACCGTGATATTCGTGAGCACTAATTATTTTGCGGTTTCCCGATGACGGAACACGAGCATAGGTTCCTAACAGCGAATTTTCCTTGTGGACAATTGTTTTTGTTCTCCACAAATGGAGGGTGCCATCTTCCTGAGAGTATTCTTTTCGTTTACCATCTCCTAGAGTGTGACTCTTCTTGCTTACCATCTGTCAGAGAATAAACTCTTTTCATTTAACATCTGGCAAAGGATGAACTCCTTCCGCTTACCATTTGTCAGAGGTTAACTCCTTTCACTTACCATTTGCCAGAGAATACCTTTTTCCTTTATACCATCTGCCAAGGGGTAAACTCTTTTCTTTTACCATCTGTCAGAGATTAAGCTGCCCATACCTTTCGCTGTGGGAGACAGGAATATTGTAGCCCTGCTGAAAAGGTTCTGGTTTGGGAGACCTCATGCTAAGGAGGCTTCTTGTTAGCAGGCACCTAGTCCAGAGAGCACCTGTTTCTTGCTTAGGAAGGCCTCATCTCTCCTTGTCTAAAAGAGTCGTTGTCTGGGATACCCCTGCTTGGGAGGATCTTTTTCAGGTGGGCACTCTCCATGAGTACTCTCCTTGTCCGGTCATTCCCTGGCCGTGAATCCCTTTTTGCAATCCAGCTCTCCAGAGACCTTGTTCATGATGACTATTCTCATTTTCCATGAGACCCCTGTTCGGGGAGGACCGTTGTTTGGAAGGTCCCTGTTCCGTAAGTTTCCTGTTCCGGAAGCCTTTTGTTCGGGTAGTCATGCTCAGGAATGTGTTGTGCATTCTTGGATCCCTGTGCCTCTCTATTTCGGAGGCACCTCATTTAGTAAACTCTGCCTGGATTTCGGAAAGTCCATATTTATGTAGACGGGTGACGTCATGGTCCCGCGCGTCGCCAAGGCGACGCGTGCCTTCCGATTGGCTTGTTGCTTTCGCGCCAAAAGATCCCGGCCGCGAGGAGTGTGAGAATAAAGCTGGCCGCGAGCGGACGTGCGGTCCGCCCGTGCGGGTTGGACTTGAAAGCTGTCATACGTGTTTGCAATTCGGACCCAGCGACTACATTGGTTTGTCATACGTGTTTGCAATTAGGACCCTTCGACTACATTGGCGGCGGCGGTTGGATTGACAGCTTTCGGGTCGTCCGACTCGCACGACGGGAGCCAGATGACTCGACTGAGCGTTGTGGCGGACTGAGGAGTGGATAATTTGCGTCGTCTGAATTCCGTCGTAACGGAGTGTAGTGATACTTAGGACTTGACCCGGTGTGACGCGTAAGTGCAGCCACTTGCACAGAAGGATTGCGTGCCAGTGATGAGTTTGGGGGTCGCGAGCAAGATGTACGGCGATTGCAAGATGGCGGCCCTGCCAGATACAGGTTCTGGTGAGAGTGCTGTTGTCGCCTAGCAAAGGCAGACTAGCAGGCGCCTCCAGTACTCGTCTGCGCGCCAGCTGATTGAGATGACGTAACGACTCCGCGTAGCAACGTGGCATCTCGAGGACACGGCTAAGGCCCTACGCAGAAGGACTGACTCGCAACTCCTGCGTGCGATTCTCAGCGTCGGAACCGTGAGTGCCTTGTCAAGGCGAGGCATATATGTCGGTTTAATGAGGCGTGATTCAGCCGAGCCAGACGCGTTTGGATATTGGAAGTGTCGAGTGACGAGTATAAGCCGTGTTCACAAGTCTGTAGTTGAAGCCCATTGGAACTAGCAGAATGGAGCCAAGGTTTGCTATGGTTGGTATGCCAAGCTTCGACGGAGGTGGCTCGGTGCAGATATTTTTGGACGACTATGAGAGGTTCAGTAGGCTTCATGATTGGGACGAGAGCCGGAAGTTGGATATGTAAATTATCGGATACGTCTGCACGGGAGCAGAAAGACGATTTTAGTGCATCATAACAGACTGCAACCAACGACCGCTCAGGTGACCAGGGATGCAGTGCCTGGATGTGCAGCTGGTGTAACAGATACACCAGCAGGACGTGGCTTGAGTGTGGATGATGAGAGGCACCACCCGTTCGATGTGACATATTCCGACCTGGTGTGCTGGAATCTGGAGGCGAAGGGGGTTCACATCCTTCCTCCGGAAGCACCGCTCTCGGAACTCGCGTCGTTGGGGAAAGTGGGGATCTCGGCGCGGATGCGTTAGCGGCTGGTGGTGACGACAGTAACAGCGGCGATCTGGGTCCCACCCAAGCAACTTCCGTTCAGAGGGAAGAAGGGAATGGGTGCCCCGCTGTCAGGAGAGAACCGGCGTTGATGGGCACTGCGGTTAGCTTAGGGATAGAATGCTCTGATGTCCCATCCGTGGAGGGAGTGGGGTCAGAGACAGATGACCCCGGGCCTGGAATTCCCCCGAGTGTACCGCCAACTGTGTTGCGACGATCGAGTCGGGTTAAGCGAGCTCCTGGCTGGGTGTTGTTAGAATAGTCGTTAGTTACAGTGTAAAGCGTGTGTGATGTGAGCACCTGGTTGCGCGATGTTAGAATAAGATGCTAGTGCACTAATTGTTATAACTAGCGTCGGGCGGAAAATGAGGATCCCGCCGGGGATGCGTTAGTGGATGGGCGGTTTGTTTCGGGTCTACACCACCTTGTGAAACTGTGTAATGTCTGTGCGGATTGTGGAACGTTTTAGTCGTTGGGGCGTCTATGGCGAGTGCTAGATGCCTTGTGCTGAAATCTAGTGCGTACCCTATTAAGACTTGCGACGGTCTTGCGCAGTCGTGACATTAGTCTTTGTGTTGCGGATAAACCCGTTGCCATGCTGCTGACGACCACTTGTGACGATAGTTGAACAGCGTGGCGATACATCGTGTGCCGTTTCGCTCCGGTGTCATGTCTTGGTCATGTGCGTTGAGTGCGTGTGCACTCCTTTTTCAAGGTTTATAGAGTGTAGACGGGTGACGTCATGGTCCCGCGCGTCGCCAAGGCGACGCGTGCCTTCCGATTGGCTTGTTGCTTTCGCGCCAAAAGACTCCGGCCGCGGGGAGTGTGAGAATATAGCTGGCCGCGGGTGGACGTGCGGTCCGCCCGTGCGGGTTGGACTTGAAAGCTGTCATACGTGTTTGCAATTCGGACCCAGCGACTACATTGGTTTGTCATACGTGTTTGCAATTCGGACCCAGCGACTACATTTAGGAGGAGATCCGTCGGCCCAATGAGCTTTAGCTTAGCTGAACCCTTGCCCGCGAAGCTCTGTTCGGGAGCCCCTTTTTAATTTGTTATCACGGGACTCATAATTGTCCTAGAGATTCTGTTTGGGAGGCCCGTTATTTAGCAGGGCCATGTTCGGAAGGTTCTTGGTTTAAGAAGTCCCTTATTCTGGAAGCTCCTGTTCCGAAGAAAACCCATCACCAGGGGTGCAGGGGTGGAGGAATACATCGCGGGAAGGAAGGGGGGGGGAGGTGCTGTACTCGAGACACCTATTTTTTTCGGTACCGTATTAACTGACGTTGGCGATAATTTGTTATCACTACGCGACTACTTTTTTCGAGGCATGTTCAGTGGGGAATTGTGCTACCAACCTGGCAGCACAATTCAGGAAAGCGGCTCCACGGATTTTTGTTCGGGGCGAGATCAAGGGCTTGGATTACTTTTGTCAGGGAAGGTCATAGGGGTACTATGAAATTTCCGAAATCCGACGCCTTTCCTCTTAAAAGGAGGAAACATTTTAGCTCCTGGCAACATTCGTTTCTGCAACAAAACTTGGCAGCAGACTTTCTTTTTCGTAGTGACAAATCTCAAGATTTATTGAACTCTAGCTGTACTTCCGGGAGTTAGGCAATGTGTCTGTAGCTTCTGACAAGTATCTTGATGATGCAATATCAATGATCAAAGCTCAGGGCTGGAAGAAGTCAAATCATTTCATACTAACCGTCATGGTAGAACTAACTAAGCGAGTCGCCACGATCTCAGAATGTACTAATTCCCGTTGTACCAATTCTACACTCATGGATCAAGATGGTGGTGGTGGTGGATATGTGCTGGGCGCGTCGACTGCATTGGTCATTTTGCGCCCATAACACTACCTGTCATAATGTTATTGTTGAGTCAGGGGTCTGAACTCATATCAGAGTGCTTATGATGGGCGGTATATGATGTCGAAGTTTACTTTTTGCAAGAATATATATATATATATATATATATGTCAGCAGATGCAACGATCTGAGAATCATCGGCCAACATTTGTCGCAATGTCATCTCAGCACTTTGATACCCAAGATATCTGCGGCGCGCAGGTTCCAGTGCAGGGCAGCCAACGAGTACGTGGTATACTGTAAGTGGAGTAGAACAGCGTGTGGAAAGAGGACGGTCACTTGCTGTCAACAGGTATCTATGTGTCGCTAGAGTATGACCTATCCGAAGACGGCACAGCGCAACTTCCTTTCTCCTTTGTGTGCGAAATGATGACTTCCACGTCCCTAGCACTGGTTTTACAAGTTTCAGTTTACTGGTTTTCATGATCCAAGCGTATTGCCATTTTCGATGAACTAGGGATGATATAACTGGTTTGAAGTCTCCAGGAGGAAGGGCCAGGTGCGTCTTGCGGCCACCGTCTGCAGCCCTCCTTGCCGCCAGATCTGCGGCCTCGTTACCAGCCAGGCCTATGTGGCTTGGGATCCACATGAAATCTACGTCAACTTCTTCATCATGAAGAGAGGTCAAGGCTGTCGTAATATCATACAAGACGTGGTGGTCGTGACTAAATGCTTTCAGAGCCAATAGGCTACTCAGCGAATCAGTGAGAATCAAATATCTTTTGTCACCAATTCTGTTGTCATGCTGAATACAAAGAAGGTCCTGTAGAATGGCATAAAGTTCGGCGGTAAAATTGATGAGTGATTGGGAAGTCCAAATGATTCGATATGTAGGTTGCATACGAACGCACATCCTACGCCGTTACTGAGCTTTGATCCGTCGGTGTAGTTCCGCACTGTGTCTGGATATGAATGGATTCTTCTTAATGCCATCATACGGGAGTCGGTGGCGCTAATATCAGCCTTCCGGGTATTACTCAGTGAGAGATCAATGGTGAACTCAATCCGACGCCAAGGTGGTGTAGTTGGGATGTTGAGCTGTGCTATGTTTTTCGGCTTGATTTGGCATTCGCGAAGAGAGTGGGCAAGACGCAGATTGAATGGCAACAGTGAGTTTCTGGTATTCGGGCGTGTAACAGGTGGAGTAGAGAATACCCATTGTTACGTCGGGTGTCGTGGATTTTGGGCAAGCTTACAGGCGTATCTTAGTCCTAGCTTTTCACGTCGTAGTGATAAGGGAGACTCGTCAGTCTCAACAAGAACACTGTCGGTTGGCGATGTCCGGAACGCACCTGTAGCAACGCGTAAAGCGGCGTGGTGCACAGTATCAAGCATCCGTTTAGTGGTCTGTGAAGCACCATCGTATATAAAACTTCCGTAGTCAATCCGTGAGCGAATCAAAGCACGATACATGAGGAGTAAAACACTTCGATCTGCTCCATATGAGCATCGAGATACGACTTTCAAAACATGCAGCCCTTTGGTACAACTCTCTTTCAGCCGTGTGATGTGATCCTTAAAAGTGTTTCGTTTGTCCATCTGTATCCCCAGGAATCTGACCGACGATTGAAAAGATACAGGTCGTCCAGAGATATTAATGACAGGATCTGAACATTGCCTGCGGCGACAGAAGTGGATGGCTGCTGTCTTCGTCGAAGAGAAACTAAAGCCCGTGGCGTGGCACCACTTTTCCAATTTACCGACAGCTAACTGAAGTTGTCTTTGAACGCTACGAAGACTACGGGAGCAGCACCACATGGAAAAGTCGTCCACAAAGAGAGCCCGCCCTATTTATCGTGGTAATTCATCATTATGTCATTTATGGAAAGTGCGAATAATACTACACTTAAGACACTTCCTTGTGGCATACCATCTGCTTGCAGAAATCTGTCGGAACGAATGCCGGCCACACGCACTCGGAAATATCGCTCGGATAGAAAATTGCTCAGAAAGACCCCCATGTGGCCGCGAATGCCACAATCATACAATTTGCTCAGAATTCCATAGCGCCGTGCCGTGTCGAACACACCTTCAATGTAAACAAATATAGCTACTGTATGTCTATGTGTCATAAAACCAGCGCGAATGGCCGAGTCTAGTGTTAGAACATTATTTATTGTACTACGGTGTTTTCTGAAGCCACACAGAATGTTATTAAACTGATTAGTGGATTCTAAAAACCACATCAACCTCGTATTTATCATTTTTTCGAATGGTTTGCACAACGCTGATGTGAGGGACACCGGTCGGTAATGTAGTGGATCACTACCTGTTTTATTTGGTTTAAGTATAGGGATAATAATTGCCTCACGCCACGACGGGGGAAATGTACCTTCCTCCCACATGGTGTTGTACAGCGAGAGGAGAGTTGAGAGTTGAGAGGAGAGGAGAGAGCGTCTCTGTGTAGCTGTTTAATAATACAATTGTGCACCTTATCAGGTCCTTCAGAAACAGATCTAAGTGGTGAAATTCCAGAATTTAATTCAGTCATGGTGAAGGATACATTGTAAGGAAAACTGGTGGTGGCGCTAAAGTCGATAATATTCGATTCCCTTTGCATTCGGAATTGATTAAACCGTGAACTTCTAGTATTTTTACATCGCTCAGAGGGTGTTCGAGAGATCTCGTCTGCTACTTCTTTTGGCCTAAGGTAATCATGTCCATTCGCATGGAGAGCTGGTGCTGCCGCTGGTGCCATCCGTCCCGAAACTCGTTTTATTTGCGCCCATACTGATGATATTTTTGTGGAACAGTTCAGTTTGCTTATGTATGATTTTCAGGACTCACGCTTGGCTTCTGCTATGACTTGCCTTGCACGTGCCCTAGCTTTCCTATATGCAATTCAGTTTTCGGTAGAGCAGCTGCGGTCAAAAGCACGAAATGCTCTTCTACGGGCACGAATAGCAAGACGACACTTGTCAGACCACCATGGAACTGGAATACGCTTAGATGTGCCAGAGGAGCGATGAATATTGTGCTTGGCGCATTGTAGCAGCCTAGCTGTAAATTCTTCAATCGAGAGATCCTCGGAGCGGTCGCTGAACTTCTCATGAATATCGGACTGGAAGGAGTCCCAGTCTGCTTTCTCGATAACCTACTTCGGGGGTCGTTGGCCTACGGCGACGTCATCCAATAATTTTATCCAAATGGGGAAATGATCGCTGGTAAGAGGGTCATCTGCAACGTACCACTCAATGTATGGGGATAGCCGTAGGCTGCAAAGGGTAAGATCCAGTACGGAAGTTTGACCAGTTGGAAACGTAAAATGTGTTCATGTTCCGGTATTAAGTATGCTAACACACTCATTATTTATTATACTTTCCAGCTGCCGACCACGTGCACTGGTCCGGCTGGAGCCCCAAAGCGGATGGTGGGCATTGAAATCGTCGCATATTATAAATGGTGTTGGAAGCTGCGCGAGAAGGCTAATTACTTCCGATGAGGGAAGAGGCATTGCAGGTGGTATGTAAATACTGCAGATGGCAACGGCGCGGTGGTTTAGTGTTGTTCTCGCTGAGACACACTGGAGAGCAGAAGAAATGGGTAATTGTCGGCAAGGGCTACTGTGGTGTATGGCGAGGAGCACACCACCATGCGGCACGGTAGTAAATGATACGTCTTTTCGTAAAACAGTGTAATATTTTAGTTGGAACGGGGCATCTGGATCTAGTTTCGTTTCCTGTATGCATACTACCGACGGCGTTCGGGAACTTAAAAGATGCTTGAGGTCATTGAGGCTGGATTTCATTCCCCTACAGTTCCACTGTAAAACTACGATGTGGTTAAGTTAATACAGTAAAACATGTGCGTAGTCAAAAGATATAATTACATGAAATGACTAGTGTATATCACAAACCCAGCGACAGCTTGGTAAGTTAATAAAGAAAGCATATAAACCAGATAGTAACATGTGGACGTCATTGTTGCTAGAATAGGTCGGAGGCGGTTTAAAATTGAGTTCCGGTGCCCTGTCTCGAAGGAGAGTCCATCGAGGACTCAAGGAGGCCGCTCCGATCAGGGCCGAGTGAATGTGTCTTGGGGCGGAACCTTTGTGGGCCACTCCCCGGCAGGGATCCAGACAGAGGAAGCGCTCGTTTTTGCGGGACACTCAGCTGCGGCGGAGGCGGCGGAGGACCCATTTCGGATGCTCCCACCGGTCCCTCCACTCGCCGTCGCGGTAACGCGGTGACTGACCTTGGGGGAGGCGACATGTCGGTACCTTGTCGGCCCTTGACACGGGCCTTTTCCATTTGAGCGAGCTGTGCTCGCTTGGCTTCGCGGGCACGCCTTTCGGCTTCTTGAAATTGAAGTTGACGTCTGAAATTTGGATAGGTCGGTGCGTGTTTCTGGACGGTGATGCAGGTGCGGATGTAGATGTTGAGGGCGAGGGCGAGGCCTGGCTCTCCGGAAGGGGGGAGGATTCCGGGAGAGGGGGGGGGGAGAGGATGGATTTAGGGGTGGTAGTGGGGCGCGAGGGAGGGGAGGGGATGCTGGAGGGCGGACGGGAGGTGGGAGGTGGGAGGCGGGGACTTCAAGGTAGGTGATGTGGTAGAAGGGGAGGGGCTGGGCTTGGGTAGAGGGGACCGAGCAGGCCTCCTAGACCGGGTGGCCAGAGTCCATTCCTCGCCCGCAGGGACCGATCTGGATGAGGCCTTGGATTGTTCATCAGTGCCTTCAATTGTGAGTGGGACCTCGGTGGTTTCGGTGTTTTGTGGGAGGGACTGCGCCTGCCTCCCTGGTGCTGCTAGGGGCACTCCAAATGCTCGGAGAAGGGCTGTTAGCTGGGTGATCACCTATCCATGCCATATATATGATGTCCTACTGTTGACCTGCGGCGGATTCTTTTTCCCAAAAGTGAGTGCAAATCAAACCAGGGTCAAAGAGATTAGGCCTGTGGCACCCCTCTTCATGCAGCTTGCGCCTATACTTGGCATGCGGAAAATTACGACGTACGATCGTTGGATGTTAAGTAGATATGCCGCATTAGGCATGACGAACAAATTGTAGGATTTAAGTCGATGTTGCATATCCCAGGGGTGGTTTTTGAAGGGTCGACAAGGTAAATATTGTTTGCCCATGCGTGGGAGCAGTGCACTGTCTAGGGACCTCTCGATATGAAGATGCCACACGCTAGGGAAGACTGATGACAGATGAAGATATATTCATGAATCTGTCGCGCGGTTTCTTTATAAAATAGCACTGGCTACCGATTGCTGGATCCTCCTTTTTCGAACGCCAATGATAGTAAAAAAACAAACAAATATGCATGATATACGATGCTATTATATATGCGTTAAGTGCGGATAAATTTTTCGTGCTACAGCTCTCCAGCATGTGATTCGCCTTCGTCAGTGTGATTCACCTCCCTCTGAAAACCCGCCTCCACATCCGCCACTGTCTCCGGCATGCGCATGCCCAACGTTTCCGGCAGCAGCAGGAACGCCAGGCCGGCGGAGAGCGAGAACACGCCGAACACGGCCGTCGGCGCGCTCTGGTGTAGCTCGCTGACCATGTCTACCACGAACGGCGACACAGCGGCGCCCAGTCGCAACATCACTTGACATAGGCCGAACCCGATGCCGCGCATAGACGTCGGCAGGTACTCGGGCGTGTAGGTGTACATCGAGGTGAACGCCAGCCCGATGAACAGCTTGCCGATCAGTCCGAGCGCGATGCGCGCGCTGGCGTCCTTGAAGGCGATGATGAGGAACATGGCGACGGCGGTGAGGACAAAGCACGCCGCGATCGGCCGGCGGCGCCCCAGTCGGTTGATGACGGGAAAGGCCACGCTGCACGGCAGGTCGGAGAGTCCGATGAAGAGGCCGACTAGATGTGGGTGTGGACTGAGCTGCGTCGTGTCAAAAACGATGCCGAAGTACGCACCCGACACAACAAACCAAGTGAACGCACTGATCAGAATGTTTTTCCGCATTTGAGGTGTGCGGAACAGCTGCTTGACCTTGTTCATCAGCCTGATGTACTGAGTGTCGCCCTCCTCCCCGGCCACGGCCACCTGACGTGCCAGGTCCTTCTCTTGTATACGTGCCATTGCCGTAATCACCACATCTCTGTCTGGCATCTGCTTCCTGTTCCAGCGGGCACCACGCTCCAAGACAGCGTATGCCTCGTCCATCCGACCCTGCAGCAGAAGCCAACGAGGCGATTCGGGCATGATGAAGACGTTGGGGAGCAGTGCCAAACACGGCACGGCATAAGCCAGCTGGAGGAGGCGTCTCGTGCGAATCCAGTATGAGCCGGCCGCCACCAGCATGGTGCCCACAGTGAAGGGGAACAGAGAGACGGCAGTGATGCAGGCGCGCGGGCCGAAACTGCTCAGCTCCATCGTCAGGATGTACTGGCTGCCGGTCATGCCGGCCATGGCCAGACCGCTTAGAAAGCGGCACACCACGAACATCTCGTAGTCGACGACGGCCGCCGAGGCGAAGGCCACCAGCACGATCAGCAGCATTGAAGGCAGGAACACCGGGCGCCGGCCGAACCGGTCGGCCAGCTCGCCGGCGCAGATGGCGCCCACCAGGCCGCCTATCATCAGGATCGACTGCAACACCGACAGCAGCGGTTTCCGCGCGCACACCAGTCCCCACTCGGTCACCACGGTCGACTGGTACAGGGTGTGGTCCCACACCCAGCGCGTGCACGTGACGCTGGCGTTAGCGCTCTGAACGCACTCTGGCGTGTCGTCAGGCAGATCGTTGTAGGTGGCGTTGGCATCGAAACCATCGGCGCATTTGAACGGTGGCGATCCTCCGATGAACATCATCGACATGGAGAAGAACGGCAGGATCAACCACATGAGCGACATGTATAGGATGAGAAGTGCCTGCCAGCGGCCCATGCCGCAGCAGAAAAAAAGTATGTCCTCAAAGTTCTTCGCACGACTGATGTCTGTGACCTCGGCATTGCAGACGTCATCGGCAGCGATTGATACTGCGTGTTTCGAATGTTCAGACTTCTTCACGGCGGTGGCACCGGATGTCGTCGTTTCGCCGTTGGGTGTTGTCGAGTCCATTACAAGTTGTATTTTATGGTGGCCTAGAGGTAACCCGACGACAAAACACACTGGAAGCCTGAAAGAAGAAAAGACTTCGTCAGAAAACGTGGAAGAAAACACGACCAGAGGACATTATACTAACAGGTCACCCACATATATTGTGATGGCCTGGCCAGTGTCCAAAAAGGACCATATTGCAGCAATTTCAGTCGAGAACTCAGAGAAGTGACAGAGACTATTCCTCTCAATCTCTCCGCTGCTTATTTGGGGGGGAGCTCTTGACCCCGGGCGGGCCCATTGGGTGTCCCTACGTCGGGCTGCCGTGAGTTTGGGGATTGTCATCTGTAGCAAGGTTATAGGCAGATCAAATCGAATGTTGCGTGTGCGACATTCGTCGAATGCGACCACGTTGGTCCACTCTCCTTCAGTGACGGGTGCAGCAGACAGGCAGGAGGGGCAATGGAGAAGAACCAGGTACGAGTTCATATGAACTGCATCCCGGGCCAGCGGTCAGAAATACAAAAATGGGTCATACAAACTCGTCATGTAGGATCCTCGGGAAGATGTGGCCGTTGTAAGATGGCAATCACTCTATGAGAGTACATACGTGTTAAAACTACGCGTGGGACATCCGTCATATAGGTCCCTCAGGTCGATGTGGCAGTTGTAAGATGACAATCACTCGGTCAGAGAGCATGCGTATTGCAACCAGTGTGTAATCCAACGGTGGGTCTTCTTCCCTTCGTTCTTCCACTCTACCCTTAAACTAACAGGAATAATCATTAAAATTATAGTCAAGCTATAGTCAAGGTGCAGACTAGTTTTCAATCAAAACTGTAGAGGAACTGAAGGGATGCTCTTGAGTAGGCTTGTGGAGTGGCTGAACGCATACTCCACACTGTCTCGATGGCATGTTGCCAGAAACTTGTGCGTGTAGAAGATTGCTTGTATTTGCAGAGAAGATCCAAGTGAGAGAGGTAGAACAGTTTGCATGACACATTATATACAGTAACAGACGACGTGTCCGAGTGCGGTTCGGCAGCAGCGGCCCGTACGCACGCGCAATGATCTCAGCGAGGTCACGGGCGATACTGGCAAGCGGCCAGTTGTCTGCGCAGGCGCATAACCTTGGCTAGCAGGTATGCCGCCGGTGTGCCGCTGCTGCGGCCCGCCACAGGCTGTTCAGAGGCGAAGCTTAGTATCCATAGCTCTGAAGACGAATGCACCTGCAAGCCAAGATATATGCTTTCGTTCTGAGCGTATCGATGCAAGTGAAGACTTGAAACACAGGTGTAAAATTGGTATTGGAAAGCTAGGTAGAGATAATGCACAACGCCTCACGTTATCGAGTGCCAACACTTGCCTAAAGTGGCCATTAATCGAAGCGCAAGCTTTGACAGAGAAAACATTGGAACGATGAAGCTGATATATTCCGTACAATATTAACTCGTTCTTCACCACCGTAGTTGAGATGAAGAAAGATATTTCGTGGCTTGGATAAATGTCTTTCAAGTACATGATGCACTAAATTTACAAAGGCTTCAGTATTTAGTGAATTTTTGTTCTCAGGCAAATCATCCCAACAAAAGTCTCGGTGTCAACCATACCAGAGCATATTTCTATCATCCATCATTGGAATCATGGAGACGTTGCCAGTATCGGCAGCTTCCTTTCGCGACACCCATGTGAAACTTAAGTTCGTCTCGAGGGTGAGAACGACTTAGAACCTGGCATACTTTATCAATGATTGCTTGCATGCTTGTCCATCATAGCCGTTCCATGTCCAATGTTCCATGCTCGCGGTTCCATGTTTCATCCATCATGCGCTTTTCGGTAACTAGAAGCATGACAAACAAAGCAAGTCTGCAACCACGAGTCTATCAATTCATGGCGGAGTGCGTTTTCCTGAAGTCGTGAGTGTCGTGAAGTCGTGGTGTCGTGAGTCGTGAGTGAAGTCAGGTGCTGAAATACACGGTATGGTGGCAAATGGTGTAAACGATGTGCCAGTATACAACTACGTGAGCCGATCCATCCTTCAGACGGGGCTGTTCAAATATACATAGGAATCAGTCCTGACAAACACTGTCAATGACAACAGTCTGACACTAATCTGACGTGTCTGCAAGCTTACCAGCAAAACTTGGCGTGCTTTTGAGCCCTGAGAGCTCACGAACCCTGACGCCAGTACCCTGACGTGCTTATCGGCACAAGAACGGTGTACTCTGGCGCATTTGTGAGCCCATGAACGGTACCCTAGCATGTACATGAGGTCATGAACACTACTCTGGCGAGTTTGTGGGACCATGGATACTAGTCTGGAGTGTTCGTGAGCCCATGGGCTACTCCGGCGTGCTCGTTGGCCCAATACGTTACTCTGGGAGTGTTTGTGAGCCCACGAACAATACTCTGGCGTGCTTGCGAGCTGATGAGCCAGCAGTACTCTGGAGCGGTGTTTGAAAAATGGCACATTGAAAAATGGCAAATAAAAAAAATATTAAATTTACTCCTCAACATAATTATGCACTCCAAATAAAAATTCACCCACTGTGTTGTCACCGAAAGAGGCATACTTGAAGTGCGATCAGTGTTAGTCATGTCATTATCCAACATAAATATTTGCGATGACGTAGCAGCATGCCTCCGGGTAGTGACATCCGGCTGGGATCGGGGTTCACTTCTGGGATGTCCTAGTCTAGCGATATTGAGTCCCTGACACCAAACCCTGATGATGTCATTAAAAAATGCACATCTGTTACTTCAGGTGATGATATGAGCTTCGGGAGCATTCGAAGACCTACCAGGAGCAGGACGGATATGCACGCACCAAAGATAAGTCCTCCTTTCTTTTGCATGTCTTGAACACATGGCGTGCCGTCATGAAGGAGGACTTATTGCACCTCACCTCACCTCCTCACCTCCTTAACTCACACACCTCACATCCACCTCACACACCTCGGTCTCCAGTAGTCACACAATATATATCTGTGTGTCACTGATGTGTGTCCGATCCTAAAGCGGCAAAGGGCCACCTCGTCCGTTTTCGACTGCTTTCCGACGTCACGGCGGCCAATGTGGCAACTTGCTGTTGCTATGGACTCAAGAGAGGTAACGGATGGGACATGAGAGCGCCTTTGGTCAGAATCAAATCATACCATGCAACATTCATGCACGAAATGTTGAATTTAGAACATATTGCGGTTCACAACGCAACATGCGCATTGTACATAGCATGGGAACATCGTGGCCAGCTTGCGAAGTGTGACAAGGCAGTCATCAGGGACCAACGGGTTGCTGCACATCGCACACCGAAACACACTGATGAATCTTTGGATGTCAATGTTTTATCAAATCAACATAAATCTTTGAAAGGAATTATGCAATCCTTCAATACAAGCTTAAGTGCTAACCTGTATATCCTACTAAGAGTCATGCATTTCATTACTAAGGCCTACTAGAGAATATACACTTGATGATGTCGCGAAGCCAAGGATTATGCAACCCATCTCCATGACTGATAGGTGAAAAGCAGCTAACCAGCTCGTGACCCCACGAACACTACTCTGGCGCATCTGCAAGCCCAGACACGTTCCCATCGTGTGGGCACACGTGAGTCCACAAAGTTCTTGTAAGCTCAAGAACTCTGAACTCAAGAACTGTGAGCTCTGGAGTGTTTGTGAGCCCACAAACGGTACTCTGGGGAATTTGCGAACCCGCGAACAGCGCTTTGGCTTGTTTGCGAACCCCAAACAGCACTTTGTCGAAACCGGTTTTCCTTTAAAAAAAAAATATTTGAATGCGCCTTCAGCTAGCCGTCAGTACTCTGTCGTGTTTGTGAGCCCACAAACAGTGCTCTAGCTTGTTTGTGAGCCCACAAGCAGAATTCTGACGTATTTGTGAGTTCAAAAGCTGTACTCCAAGCCAGCAATTTGCTTGGACAGAGCTACTTCTTCCTTGGGAAGAAGTAGCTCTCATGTCCCATCCGTTACCTCTCCTGAGTCCATAGCAACAGCAAGTAGCCACATTAGCCGCCGTGACGTCTGAAAGCAGTCGAGAACGGACGAGGTGGCTCTTTGCCGCTTTAGGATGGGACACACATCAGTGACACACAGATATATATTGTGTGACTACTGGAGACCGACGTGTGTGAGGTGGATGTGAGGTGTGTGAGTTGAGGAGGTGAGGAGGTGAGGTGAGGTGCAATAAGTCCTCCTTCATCATGGCACCTCGAGCAAGCTGCATTTGAACCCAATCTAAGTGGATTTTTATCCTCATCGTATAGTTACCCCAGTATGCCCAGTATGCCTAACCCGATTGGGGGCTGGATCGGGCGTGCTACCGTATTACATGGGCTGAACTCGGGCTGAAATCTGGTTTGCCATACGAGTTGCTCGAGTATGCCCAAGCGTAGCCGGTTCTGAGCCACAGCATTGATACAAAGACGTTGCTCGGGTTCAACTCGGGCATACTCCGGCATGCTTTGGCTGAAATTAGGCAATGTTTGGGCTTATTTAAGTGGGTTGAACCTGGGCTTTAGTACGGAAACGCTTGGGATTCCTATGTCAATTCCCACCGTGGATCAGAGGAAAACGGGGCCATACCATAACACCCAAGGTTCATCTACTACAAAAGTTCATAACGTTCGAAGTTCACAACATCCAAGGATCAAAACGTCCAAAAAGCGAAAAAGTCAAAAATATCTTAGATATTTTTTTTCGTAGCCATAGCCTCCAACGTTCATTTACATTCAAGGATCACAAAGTCTTCGTCAAAGTATTTTGGCGTATTTGTGAGCCCACAAACAGTGCTCGAGCGAGTTTATGAGCCCATAAACAATACTCGGGTGTGTTCGTAAGCCCACAAACAGTACTCTGGTGAGTTCGTAAGCCCACACACAGTACTCTGGTGTGGTCGTAAGCCCACAAGCAGTACTATGGTGTGTTCATAAGCCATAAGCAGTATTTCGGTGTGCTCGTAAGCACACAAACAGTACTCTGATGTGTTCGTAAGCCCACAATCAATACTCTGTGTTCGTAAGCTCATAAACAGTACTCTGGTGTGCTCGTAAGCCCATAATCAGTACTCTGGTGTGTTCGTAAGCCCACAAGCAGTACTCTGGTGTGTTCATAAGCCATAAGCAGTATTTCGGTGTGCTCGTAAGCACACAAACAGTACTCTGGTGTGTTCGTAAGCCCACAAACACTATTCTGGCGTGTTCATAAGCCCACAAACAGAACTCTAGTATGTTTATCATATCGATATCACATAGCGGTAAAGAAATGAAGCGCTTTCCAAAGCCAGTTCATGGCTGCCAAACGGAGCATATTATAAATTGGGAAGTGCGCGAAGACAAAGGAGGGCACCACTAGTTAGGCGTCTTTGAACGCCGTGTATGGCTGCATTTCGTTCCTTTATTTCACCACCCATTAATACATCAGACACGGCTAAGAAGCAAGTGTATTTTACATGGCCTGGGCTGGTTTGGCAAGTCCGCACGTGGGGGCTATCGCTGCACCTGCTGCACGCCCCTGCTGCCATTGTGTTCCTAAGGCGTGGCAAGAAAAATATTGGGTTCTCTTGCGACACATTCCACTTCTGAGTCACATGGTGTCGTCAGCCTCTCACGTCAACCCGTTGTGGGATTAGAACGACGACTTTGATGCAAGAAGTCAAGAACGCCCTACCGGCTGAGGTACCGCGAATACCTCATACGTTGAGCTCTGGATACCAAGGTCTTCGGCTCAACACTCCCACCGCTCGTGACACTTTACAATCCCGCGGCCCAATGGCGAAACAGTGTGGGCGACGCCATTAGCCGTGATTGTGCATAAAGTGCGTCGTGAACCACCCAATAAACGAACACCTGGCACGTGGTAAGTGTCGTGAAGAAATATTATTATTTAGCACAGAAGGCAGACAAGGCATCACTTCACGTTTCAACAGTCCACAGCGTTGCGATGATGCACAAGACCGGCAGCGACGCGAGCTGTCTCACCTGGCTGGAACGGCAGCGACGCGAGCTGTCTCACCTGGCTGGAACGGCAGCGACGCGAGCTGCCTCACCCGGCTGGAACGGCAGCGCTCACCTGGCTGGAACGGCAGCGTCGCCGTGCCCACCAACTGCACCTGGCGCTGCAAAACGTGGCCGCCTCTCGCGCAGCTCTGCTTCTGCCCGCCGATCACCGACCACGGTGCGAGCCGCTCACAAGAGAGGTGCAAACCTCGGGCCACGTGGTGCCCAACACTTGCCGGCTTTGGCCACCAGAGGTTGCGGGGAGCAACGCATCGACCAACGCGAATAGCAAACATGCTGCAGGCGACGAGCATGCGAATTATGTGTACAGACTTGTGCTACTGATTGTAAACGGTGCAACGAATGCAGCCAAATGCAGTGCAGAGGGACCACGATCGCGACACGTCGCACACATGCGTGAAGGGGACGAAGTTCACTGCCGTCCGCCAAGATCTCTGTAGTTACAATTAGAGCTAGCCGCTCTGAGCTTTCGGTGCAAGTGAGTCAAGGGAATTATCTAGCTCAAGTAACTGCCACAGAGCAAGAACTCCAAGGTTATTTCAGCATACACTACCCAAAGCAGCCACTTTACAAGTTTAACTTGACCTCGCTTGGTATGATTTCAGCCATGGAATCTGGTTCCGCACGTAATAACGATTGTTCCCAGTAGGCATGGGTGGAATATCCCGAAAGCTCCGTTAGAGCTCCGGCCTTTGACTGTGATAATTCGCGGACCTGCATCCCAGCAGCTCATGAGTGAATCTTATCTTTTGCTTCGACACAGCATCCAGACATCCAATATAATACACATAGAGGAACATCTACAGTTCGTAATGCGCCGGCCGAACCAATCACGGACTGAATTCCGCTGCTGTCCGTCCGATGCCAATGACTCAGCTCCGTCCGATGCCAATGACCGTGATCGGCCTGTGGTGGTGCGCCAGGTGACATGACTTAGCTCCGTCCGATGCCAATGGCCGTGATCGGCCTGTGGTGGTGCGCCAGGTGACATGACTCAGCTCCGTCCGATGCCAATGACCGTGATCGGCCTGTGGTGGTGCGCCAGGTGACATGACTTAGCTCCATCCGATGCCAATGGCCGTGATCGGCCTGTGGTGGTGCGCCAGGTGACATGACTTAGCTCCGTCCGATGCCAATGACCGTGATCGGCCTGCGGTGGCCGATCACGGCCGATCACGGATCGGCCTGCGGCTCGTTCCACTGCTGTTAGTGCCCTTTCTGCCCAGGATTGGGGCACTTAGTGTTGCATTTCCGTCCAGGGGTTGGCACACCTTTTGGTAAATTTACAGCTTACAGCTACAAATGTATCATTTCAATGCAATGTTTATGAATGGGACTAAGATGATAGGACCACTCATTTTCTATACAAATGCCTACATTTCAGGCTGTGAGCAAAATAACACCAACAAAAAGCTTAGAATTGGGTGACATAGGGTAGAGTATCTTTTTGTTAAATGCAAAAATGCAACATAACCTGACCTAACCTAGCTCAACCTCCCTTTGGAGAAAAACAAAACCAAAACATCAAGTTGTAAAAATTTCAAGCAATGTATTTTTTTAAACAATACAAAAAGGTAACCCAACTTAACTTAATGTAACATAAGTTGCCTTTAAAAAAAAAATATATATTTCGTTCAAATTTTGGAACAATTTTTGCAAAATATGTCCAACTTAAATACTTAAACTAATCTAACATCACCAAACATAGCCCATTTGTTTCCTTTATGGAGGCAAATGCGTAATAACTTTCCTAGTTACCACCTTAAAGCACAATAATTCTGGTTAGATTAGATGGGTTAGGTTTTTTCATTTGCAAAATTTCAAGAAAATAAATTGCTATATATTTTTCCAATGTTGTTTTTGTAGTTGTTTTCTCCAAGGTCAGGTTAGGCTAGGTTACGTTAGGTTATGTTGAATTTGTAATGTATTTCTTTTAATTGCTATGTTACTAACTCCAAGCCCATTTTTAATGTTATTTTGCTCACAACCTGCTCACAACCACAAGCATTTGCACGGAAACTGAGTAGTGCCATCAGCTTAGTGATATTCATGAACATTGCATTGGAAATTTAAATAACAAAATATTAATAAAACACATAAAAGCACACATTTAATGTCCTTTCTTCTGCAAATGCATGCCTTTCAATTGGGAGTAAAAAATAACACCAAAAAAAGGGCGTGCAGTAAGGAAATATAGCATGCAAATAATGTTCAAGATGTATGATAACCTTACCTAACATAGTTCAACTTCCCATACAAGAAATTAATTGTTTTAAATTTAAATTTTCGAGGCATTTTCTCAAATATTTTCAACTTAAAAAAACTAACCTAAGCTAGCCTGAACCGTCTATTATTTTTGTGTAGAAAAATAATTAACAAAAATTATTTACCAACAAATGATTCTTTTTATAACTTACAACAAAAGCCTAACCTAACCTGACAAACCTAACCCCTTTGTATGCTTCATGGAGGTAAAATGTGTGTAAAACTTGTCTTGTGGTTACCTTAAACTGTGATAATACCTGGCTTTTGGGGTAATTTTTCAGCTCATGGTACTCTCAGACTTCTTTGAATTTCTTTTTTAATGCAGTGTTTGTTAATGTGCTGAACATGATGTAACCGCTCAATTCCTCTGCAGATGCACACTTTTCAATTGTGAGGAAAAATAACATGGAAAAGGGGGCTTGGATTTGAGTAATATAGGAGGAAAAATAATGTTCAGATACAAAAAACAAGTAACATAACCTAACCTAACCTAGCCTAGACTTCCATGCAAGAAATGATTATTTTTTATGCCCAATGCCCCCCCCAAAAAAAAATTTGTTCTCTAACATTTTCAACTTAAAAAGTCCAACATAACCTAATCTAGCTTGAACCGTTTTTGAAGACTTTTTTATTTACTAACTTACAACAAAAGCCTAGCCTAACGCAACTAGGCAAAACCTAGCTCCTTTGAATGATTCGTGGAGGTAAAGTGGGTTTAAAACCTGTCTTGTGGTTACCTTAGACTGCAATAATATCTCTTTTTGTGCTACATGGTGCACGTGACGAATCTCCATCTGCATGCTGCATGAGAGCATTGCACTTATTGCTTCACAAAGAACAATAACATGTTGAAAGTACTATATTTTCAGGAATGGAATCCTGTGCTGATAACATTTTCTGAGTTACAAATTTGCAGATCAGATCTACATCATTTGTGTTAATAAATATGAGAAATTCATAGAAATGCATACACCGGTTTGTGGACAAGAAGTTATTCTGATGATTTGTGATGTATTGGAAACTGACAAATTTTCATGATGGAAGCAGACAAAGTTAAAGTACTTATATCTCAATAAGTGGTCAGTTCACTAAAAAGACAGCAAATTCACTCAAATAGCACTCAAAATGCCAGGCTGCCCACTCTTTTTGCAAGTTTAAAATCGATGACAGTGCTTTCTTGAATCATGTTTAAAGCACATGAAGGAAATGTATTGCTGACACTTTTTAGGAACTGATGTGTGTAACGTTAATTAACATTTCTAATGTCCTGATGTTTGTACACAAAATATAGCTCACTATTCTAAATAGCATGGGAGGTATGATGCCATATATCATGGCTAATTTATGGTCAAACTGTTATGCAGCAGATTCCGTGCATTGTTACTTAGTTATTTGGGCTTTAGGGCACAGACCATGTTGATCACATAGCTCCCTGCATTGTTGTTAACTGATATATCAGTATGTTTGCAAATTCACTTGTGTGATGCTGATGAGGTTGTCTATGGTGGCACGATGGGTGTGATGGGAGGAGCTTGTGATTATTGAGGGTGTTAGGCGGTAGCAAGTGAGTAGTGTTAGATGGGCTGGGATATATAGCTTCCTAGGAACTTGGGATAAGGGATTGATTGGGGTGGGAGTATGTACATTCTTGTACCTTTTCTAGATAGGCTTAACCCAGATGGGCCCCTGTGGCTCTTATTAAGCCTTAATACTTTATGACTTTTTATGACTTTATGAGTGAATCCATACCATTCTCACTGGGGTATAAAAGCTACATTATAACATTGCTTCTACAATGCATATAACAGAAACCCATCTCGATTGTCCCACATACTCAGGACACCATAGAAGTCAATGAAGCCAATGACAACCATAGAAGTCAATGAAAATGTTACTTCATCCCCTGTATTGTTAATGGAAACAAGTCTCTTGAACCATATGTTATGTCCTTCACAGTGTTGCTCCATCCACCTCCAACTCCAACCCTGACCAAACTTCAGGAACTCATCCATCTCCAAAGCAGTCTGTTGAAGAAGGTATGTATTGCAGCATAACTACTGTGACCGGAATTCCATGGTATCCATGTTGCCTTACAATCCATCCTTGCTGATCCATGTAGCAGATGTTTGACTTTCCTCAAACTGTCTGGATAACTGGGGAGTTGAAATCACATGTGAGTGATGAAACAGATGAACTATTCCTGGATTCTTATGTTGCATCATTGCATGGCACAGTGACATACCGAATGGGGAGGGGAAATTGTGGGCAGTTTCCCCACTCCCCCCCCCTCCTGATAGGTTGTGGGCCCCCAAGAATCCGCCGAGGTTAGGAAAAAAATGCGCTATGCTCCCTAAAAATTTCA
This sequence comes from Ashinkailepas kermadecensis, assembly GCA_034440615.1. NCBI lineage: Eukaryota > Metazoa > Arthropoda > Thecostraca > Neolepadidae > Ashinkailepas > Ashinkailepas kermadecensis. The sequence goes on from JAOTOM010002691.1 coordinate 65,037, forward strand.
CTCGGTCCACTAAAAATCGCACCGGGGCTCAGAAAAATCACTTTGGGGCCCCGAAACGTAGCGCAGGGGCCCCGATACTGACGCTGGGGCCTCAAAAGTTTGCACCTGGGCCCCTGAAAATCACGTTGGGGCCGCAAACAAGTCGTGCCGGGATTCAAGAAAATCACGACGGGGGCCACAAACGGTCGGGCCGGGGCCTCCTGAAAATCACGCCGAGACTGGGGTACTAAGAATTATCACCCGGGCCCCTGAAAATCACGCCAAGGGCCTGATAGGTCCCACCGGGGTTCTAAAAGTCTCGTTGAGATCACCCAACAAATGAAGCCGGGTAAATGAAAAACAGTCCGGACACGGAAAATCAATCTGGGATCTCAACAATAGCTCCAAAAGCCCATAAAACTTGTTGGGCCCCACAAACGTGTCGTAGCCACCGCAAGGATCCGAACAAGTGACGACGGGGCCCCAAAAAATCGCACTTAGACAAAGAAAATTAACGCCGCTTCTCTTGATAATCTCACTGGGGCCAAAACGTCGTGCCGGAGCCCCACAAGTTGCAGCTGGCTTCCCAGGTAGCAATATATACCCGGAATGTCACCTTGCGGACGGAAAAATTGCGTCAAAGATCCGCAAAATAAGAGCATGAGCAATGAGCAATGAGCAATGAGCAGCCGCAGTGGCGTACTAAAGGGAAAATTCCCCTCCCTAACGTTAGGCACCAAGGAAATACTTTCACCCATCGTCATCACCGTTCAGGTCTGCTGTGCTCCGATGCTTCATCAATGCCGGTGTGTTTTAGCCTGCATCTGATCGCTGAAGTATTTTTATTTAAGCCGGTGTGTGTTTGTTGGTGTGTGGAGTGAGGAGGAGGGTAACAGTGACGGTGACGGTGACGGTGACGATAGATCCGAGCCCACTATATGGCACTGCAGTCGCATGCTATTACTCCGAGTTGTTATGTTGGTGAGTTCGAGTCTCACCTGTCGCTACTCTTCGCCCGCGACCAATCGGCGTGAGATATTGGCGACGCTATATGACACAACGGTCGACGTGTCGTAGAACCAATAACCAACCAAGAGTTGTTATGTTGACATGTACTGAACACTGCTCTTTTTATTATGTGACTTCACCAGTTATTGGACGACTTTCCCCGTTGGTGAGGATGCTCAATAAACATAAACATACACATCGTCGAATAAAAAATCAGAATTTCTGAGATCTGAAAATATAGTGGGCTAAATCCGATGAGTTTTTTTTGGGGGGGGGGGGGGGGGGGGGAGGGGGGGTCTAGTGCGGACACCCCTGGTACTTTCAACATGTTATTGTTCTTTGTGAAGTAATAAGTGCAATGCTCTCATGCAGCATGCAGATGGAGGTTCATCACGTGCACCATGTAGCACAAAAAGAGATATTATTGCAGTCTAAGGTAACCACATGACAGGTTTTACACCCATTTTACCTCCACGAATCATTCAAAGGAGCTAGGTTTTGCCTAGTTGCGTTAGGCTAGGCTTTTGTTGTAAGTTAGTAAATAAAAAAGTCTTCAAAAACGGTTCAAGCTAGATTAGGTTATGTTAGACTTTTTAAGTTGAAAATGTTTGAGAACAAATTTTGTTTGGGGGGGCATTGGGCATAAAAATAATCATTTCTTGCATGGAAATCTAGGCTAGGTTAGGTTAGGTTATGTGACTTGTTTTTTGTATCTGAACATTATTTTTCCTCCTATATTACTCAAATCCAAGCCCCCTTTTCCATGTTATTTTTCCTCACAATTGAAAAGTGTGCATCTGCAGAGGAAATGAGCGGTTACATCATGTTCAGCACATTAACAAACACTGCATTAAAAAAAAAATTCAAAGAAGTCTGAGAGTACCATGAGCTGAAAAATTACCCCAAAAGCCAGGTATTATCACAGTTTAAGGTAACCACAAGACAAGTTTTACACACATTTTACCTCCATGAAGCATACAAAGGGGTTAGGTTTGTCAGGTTAGGTTAGGCTTCTGTTGTAAGTTACAAAAAGAATCATTTGTTGGTAAATAATTTTTGTTAATTATTTTTCTACACAAAAATAATAGACGGTTCAGGCTAGCTTAGGTTAGGTTTTTTAAGTTGAAAATATTTGAGAAAATGCCTCGAAAATTTAAATTAAAAACAATTAATTTCTTGTATGGGAAGTTGAACTATGTTAGGTAAGGTTATCATACATCTTGAACATTATGTATACAAATTATTTGCATGCTATATTTCCTTACTCCACACCCTTTTTTTGGTGTTATTTTTTACTCCCAATTGAAAGGCATGCATTTGCAGAAGAAAGGACATTAAATTTGTGCTTTTATGTGTTTTCTTAAAATTTTGTTATTTAAATTTCCAATGCAATGTTCATGAATATCACTAAGCTGATCGCACTACTCAGTTCCTGTGCAAATGCTTGTGGTTGTGAGCAGGTTGTGAGCAAAATAACATTAAAAATGGGTTTGGAGTTAGTAACATACCAATTAAAAGAAATACATTACAAATTCAACATAACCTAACGTAACCTAGCCTAACCCGACCTTGGAGAAAACAACTGCAAAAACAAGATTGGAAAAATATATAGCAATTTATTTTCTTGAAATTTTGCAAATAAAAAAACCTAACCCAACCTAGTCTAACCAGAATTATTGTGCTTTAAGGTGGTAACTAGGCAAGTTATTACACATTTTCCTCCATAAAGGAAACAAATGGGCTATGTTTGGTGATGTTAGATTAGTTTAAGTGTTTAAGTTCAACATTTTTTGCAAAAATTGTTCCAAAATTTGAATGAAATAGATCTTTTTTCTTTAAAAGCAGCTTATGTTAGATTAAGTTAAGTTGGGTTACATTTTTTCATTGTAAAAAAATACATTGTTTGAAATTTCTACAACTTGATGTTTTGGTTTTGTTTTTTTCCAAGGGGAGGTTAAGCTAGGTTAGGTTAGGTTATGTTGCATTTTTTTATTTAAAAAAAATACTTTACCCTATGTCACCCAATTCAAAGCTTTTTGTTGGTGTTCTTTTGCTCACAACCTGAAATGTAGGCATTTGTATAGAAAATGAGTCACATCATCATCATCATCATCCATCATCTGAGCACCCCCAGGTGCTTTAGCACTAGGCATTAAATTTTTAGGGAGCATAGCGCATTTTTTTCCTAAGCTCGGCGGATTATTGGGGGCCCACAACCTATCAGGAGGGGGGGGGGGGATGACGCAACTGCCCACAATTTCCCCTCCCCATTCGGTATGTCACTGTGCCATGCAATGATGCAACATAAGAATCCAGGAATAGTTCATCTGTTTCATCACTCACATGTGATTTCAACTCCCCAGTTATCCAGACAGTTTGAGGAAAGTCAAACATCTGCTACATGGATCAGCAAGGATGGATTGTAAGGCAACATGGATACCATGGAATTCCGGTCACAGTAGTTATGCTGCAATACATACCTTCTTCAACAGACTGCTTTGGAGATGGATGAGTTCCTGAAGTTTGGTCAGGGTTGGAGTTGGAGGTGGATGGAGCAACACTGTGAAGGACATAACATATGGTTCAAGAGACTTGTTTCCATTAACAATACAGGGGATGAAGTAACATTTTCATTGACTTCTATGGTTTTCATTGCCTTCATTGACTTCTATGGTGTCCTGAGTAAGTAGGACAATCGAGATGGGTTTCTGTTATATGCATTGTAGAAGCAATGTTATAATGTAGCTTTTATACCCCAGTGAGAATGGTATGGATTCACTCATAAGTGAATTTGCAAACATACTGATATATCAGTTAACAACAATGCAGGGAGCTATGTGATCAACATGGTCTGTGCCCTAAAGCCCAAATAACTAAGGAACAATGCAGGGAATCTGCTGCATAACAGTTTGACCTTAAATTAGCCATGATATATGGCGTCATACCTCCCATGCTATTTAGAATAGTGAGCTATATTTTGTGTACAAACATCAGGAAATTATAAATGTTAATTAACGTTACACACATCACTTCCTAACAAGTGTCAGCAATACATTTCCTTCATGTGCTTTAAACATGATTCAAGAAAGCACTGTCATCGATTTTAAACTTGCAAAAAGAGTAGGATTTAAGTCGATGTTGCATATCCCAGGGGTGTTTTTTAGGGGTCGGCAAGGTAAATATTGTTTGCCCATGCGTAGGAGCAGTGTACTGTCTAGGGAACATTTTTTTAATGAAAATAGATCAGAAACCACTCAGCAGATGTCATCACACTGCAGGAGGTGCAGACAGACCAGTTCCACAGCTTCTTTCTGCCGATTCCTAAGCGAAACAAGACGCGGAATCTTCTTGCCCAAGTCTCGCGCGAAAACTATGGCCGAGAGCGAGCACAAACACGTGGACGGATGCGCCATCCGCTGGCGGTAGGAGACGTTCAGCCTGGCGAGGGAGAATCTGCTCCAGTTTAGCCAACTGGCGATGGCGACCGCTGAGGCTCGGACGGCAGGCTCAGCCGGATCATGGCCAAAGACTACATCGGACCGGCAGCGGGCTGCGCCTCGGCGTTTGATTATTCGTGATGCTTTCTTACCTCATGCCAACTTTTCTTGTCAATATCTGAACAAGAAGACTCTTAAAAACACGGCGCCAACGGCGCCCAAACGAGGGCATGGGTGGATAATTATGATGTTTTATAGTTGCTTTCCCTGAAACCCCTGAAACCAACCGAGCAACCCTAAAGCTTAGCATATAACTCTATGGGAAAGCAGCTCTGAAATATTTGAGGACCTGTTGCAATCAGGGGAAAAGCATCCCTGAAAATGCATGCAATTTTCTACCAATGAACCCGACAGCCTCCTGGATATTAGGACAAGGAACAAGGGATCTTCCACACATGGACCATTTGACCAGAGCTTCCTAAACAAGGCCTTCTTGATCCATGAGCCCCCCTCCCCCCCCCCCGACGAGGGACCACCTTTTCGTGGTGGGGGGATTGCGTGCCTCAAGGATCCGGCGGCCAGACCACCAGGAAGCCGGGAGTGGTCAGACGAAGAGTGCCTCACTCATCCTCCCATCCATACGCTCCGATTCCAATGCCCATCCCAGCTCAACATCCATGTCCTTCACCTGGCCCTGCAACACCAACTATCCCTACTATCAGCAGGTAGGACAACTTCCCCGGTCCTGCCCACCAGCTCAGTTTTATCGGGGTAGTCGCGCCCCTTCGGCCCGTCCCCCGGGGTTGACGAAGTCCTGGAGGCTGAGGTCCCCCGTCGCACGGTGCTAGTTGTGACGGGGGAACAACAGGCCTCTTTGGTCCTAATATCCCGGAAGGGCGGGCGGGTCCGCAGGGCCCCATACGGGCCAAGCGACATGTCGCCTCAGGCCGAAGGTCTGGGCCCTGGCCCAGTGCCAGCCGACCTGGCCGGCAGGGGTCAAGGGGTGTGCGGTGCTGGATCCCGGTCAGGTGGTGAGTCTCTCTCTCCCGACCGGGAAAAGGCGCCGCCTGCCCCGTATAACTCCTCGGGCGCGTGGCGTCCTCCCGTTCGCTGGACTCAGGCGTCTCCCCGGTAGGGCCCTTATGAGGTGGGGCGCTACGAGGAGCCAAAATAATAATAACAACATATGGCATCACTAACAACAAAAAACACTCCTGGTCCCTCTCGAGAGGGCCAGACCAATTCTTACCTTAGCCGAGATCGGGACACCTCTACGGAGGCTACCCCGGTGCCTCGTGTGATTGAGGATTCCTCCCTCCTTCCGAGGGAGGAACAAGTGCCTCGCGTCCCTGTCCCCGTTTCAGAGGAGAAATGGCTGCGACAGGTTTGGAGACATTTTAAGATGCGACAAACTAAAAGATGGTGCACTTGAGGTGGAGTTCGTGAAAGCAGAGCAGGCAGCCAGTCATCACACTTAAATCACTTAAACTTAAATATCACTATATCACTTAAACACACCAACAAATTAACGTTTAGAGAATCCAGAGAGTTATATGAAAGATCGCATCCCAGAATAGCATATGCATCAAAGGCAAAGAACATCACATTGCTTCCACAACACACACAGCCCGATAGGGCCTCCGAGCTGATCACCCAGCTACCAGCCCTTCTCCGAGCATTTGGAGTGCCCCTAGCAGCACCAGGGAGGCAGGCGCAGTCCCTCCCACAAAACACCGAAACCACCGAGGTCGCACTCACAAGTGAAGGCACTGATGAACAATCCAAGGTCTCATCCAGATCGGTCCCTGCGGGCGGGGAATAGACTCTGGCCACCCAGTCTAGGAGGCCTGCTCGGTCCCCTCTACCCAAGCCCAGCCCCTCCCCTTCTACCACGTCACCTACCTTGAAGTCCCCGCCTCCCACCTCCCGTCCGCCCTCCCGCATCCCCTCCCCTCCCTCGCGCCCCACTACCACCCCTAAGTCCATCCTCTCCTCCACCCCCCCTCTCCCGAAATCCTCCCCCCTTCCGGAGAGCCAGGCCTCGCCCTCGCCCTTAACATCTACATCCGCACCTACATCACCGTCCAGAAACACGCACCGACCTATCCAAATTTCAGTCGTCAACTTGCAATTTCAAGAAGCCGAAAGGCGTGCCCGCGAAGCCAAGCGAGCACAGCTCGCTCAAATGGAAAAGGCCCGGGTCAAGGGCCGCCAAGGTACCGACATGGCGCCTACCCCAAGGTCAGTCACCGCGTCACCGCGACGGCGAGTGGAGGGACCGGTGGGAGCATCCGAAATGGGTCCTCCCCCGCCTCCGCCGCAGCTGAGTGTCCCGAAAAAACGAGCGCTTCCTCTGTCTGGATCCCCGCCGGGGGTGGCCCACAAAGGTTCCGCCCCAGGACACGCTCACTCGGCCCTGATCGGAGCGGCCTCCTTGAGTCCTCGATGGACTCTCCTTCGAGACAGGGCACCGGAACTCAATTTTAAACCGCCTCCGACCTATTCTAGCAATAATGACGTCCACATGTTACTATCTGGTTTATATGCTTTCTTTATTAGCTTACCAAGCTGTCGCTGGGTTTGTGATATACACTAGTCATTTCATGTAATTATATCTTTTGACCACGCACATGTTTTACTGTATTAACTTAACCACATCGTAGTTTTACAGTGGAACTGTAGGGGAATCAAATCCAGCCTCAATCACCTCAAGCATCTTTTAAGTTCCCGAACGCCGTCGGTAGCATGCATACAGGAAACGAAACTAGCTCCAGATGCCCCGTTCGAACTAAAATATTACACTGTTTTACGAAAAGACGTATCATTTACTACCGTGCCGCATGGTGGTGTGCTCCTCGCCATACACCACAGTAGCCCTTGCCGACAATTACCCAATTATTCTGCTCTCTAATGTGTCGCAGCGAGAACAACATTAAACCACCGCGCCGTTGCCATCTGCAGTATTTACATACCACCTGCAATGCTTCTTCCCTCATCTGAAGTAATTAGCCTTCTTGCGCAGCTTCCAACACCATTTATAATATGCGGGCGAGTTCAATGCCCACCATCCGCTTTGGGGCTCCAGCCGGACCAGTGCACGTGGTCGGCAGCTGGAAAGTATAATAAATAATGAGTGTGTTAGCATACTTAATACCGGAACACGAACACATTTTACGTTTCCAACTGGTCAAACTTCCGTACTGGATCTTAAAGTCATAAAAGTCATAAAGTATTAAGGCTTAATAAGAGCCACAGGGGCCCATCTGTGTTAAGCCTATCTAGAAAAGGTACTAGAAATGTACATACTCTCACCCCAATCAATCCCTTATCCCAAGTTCCTAGGAAGCTATATACCCCAGCCTATCTAGCACCACTCACTTGCTACCGCATAACACCCTCAACAATCACAAGCTCCTCCCATCATACCCATCGTGCCACCATAGACAATCTCATCAGCATCACATCCCGAAGGAAGGTGCCGAATCAACTGCTAGGCACACCCCACACAAAGTCATAAAGCGTTCAGACTTAATAAGAGAATCACTTGCTATTGCATAATACACTCAACAATTACAAACTCCTCCCATCATACCCATTGTGCTACCATAGACAATCTCATCAGTATCACATCCCGAAGGAAGGTGCTGAATCCACTGCTAGGTACACCCTATATAAAGTTATAAAGCGTTTAGACTTAATAAGAGACTCACTTGCTATTGCATAACACACTCAACAATTACAAACTCCTCCCTGTCGATCAACCCCCCCTGGAATACAGAAAAACAAGCCCCCTATTCTTATAATGATTGTCTATGCCGTTTTTAAAGATGTTCAGTGTGTTGCTACTGACAATTGTTCCTGGCAGCTGGTTCCAGTGTTCTACTACCCTGTTGGTGAAGAAAGACTGTCTTAACCTTGTCCTGCTGTGGTTAACTTTAATTTTGAATTGATGACCTCTAATTGCATCATTTCTGTTAAATTCAAACATTTCCCTGAGATATCCCTGTTCCTGACCATGAAGAAATTTTAAAACCTCGATGAGATCTCCTCTCAGCCTTCTATATCTAAGTGAAAACATATTCAATTTCTTCAATCTTTCCTCATATGTCAGGTTGCCTATACCATTAACCATTTGTGTTGCCCTCTTTTGTACTCTCTCTAAAAGCCAACAATCTTTCTTATAACTAGGGGACCAAGCTTGGACACAGTATTCCAAATGTGGCCGGACATATGCACAGTAAAGCTTCCTGATGACCTCCTCACTTTTGTATGACACATTCCTCTGTATCGCCCCAAGCATTCTTAGTGTCTTCTTCCTGGCTTCTTTGGTCCGTTCTCATGCCCCCAATTTTGTGTTCAAAATAACACCTAAGTCCTTCTCCTGCTGAGTCACAGATAGTACTTGGCCATCTATCAAGTATGGCGCCTTCATATGCTGCCTACCTACATGCATGACATTGCACTTATCAAACTTAAACTTCATTTGCCATTTTTGGACCACTTCACAAGCTCGTCTAAGTCGTTCTGCAGCAAAACCTGCTCATTGTGCCCTGTTATTGCCCTAAAGATCTTCAAATCATCCGCATATTTCAAAACCTTACTGCTTAGGCCACATTCAATGCTATTCACAAATATAATGAACAATAGTGGCCCCAGTACCGACCCCTGAGGGACTCCACTAAGAACATTTTGCCATGATGACTTTGTACCATTAAGCATCACTCTCTGCTGTCTATCTGAAAGCCACAACTCAATCCATTTTAGGATGATACCTGCAATGCCATGGACCTGAAGCTTCATCATTAACCGTTTATGGGGTACCTTGTCAAAGGCCTTACTAAAGTCAAGATATGCTACATCAACCTGATTTCCTGATCAAATTGTTCTGTAGCAAAATTTAAAAAAGTCCATGAGATTTGTGAGACACGATCTCCCTTTTCTAAACCCATGTTCAGTATCTTGAATCAATCTGTTTCCTTCCAGAAAACTAACTATTCTATCTTTGATAATTGATTCGAGTACCTTGCAGATTAGGGATGTGAGGCTTACTGGCCTATAATTTTCAACTTTCCCTCTTTCTCCATTCTTGAAAATAGGAACTACGTTTGCCCTTTTCCAATCTGTTGGAATTTCATTTTGTGAAACTGATCTACGAAATATTATACTAAATGGAATTGCCAGTTCCTTTTCAGCTTCCCGCAATACCCTAGCATAAATTCCATCAGGTCCTGCTGCCTTGTTTGGCTTTTTTCTGATATAATTGAAAACAACATCACTATCAATGAAATCAACATTGTGTATCTGATCACCTGTCACTGAACTGGGGTTCACTGTTGGCAAATTTGTCACATCCTCCACTGTAAACACTGATTTAAACTGCTTGCTCAGCTCCTCAACCATCTCACCATCCTCACTCAATATAGTCCCATTTACTTCCAGTGGACCAATTGTGCTTGAAACTTTACTTAGCTTGTACAAACTAAAGAACTTTTTACTGTTCCCATTACAGTTCCTAGCCAAATATAATTATTTTGCCCGCCTTGCTGCTCTGGTTTTCTGCTTCACAGCATCTCTAGCTTTTTGATACGACACCTTAGATTTACGATCTTTGAAGCTTCCTTAAATACTCTAAATGCATCTTTCTTAGCCTTAATTGATCTCCTCAAATCTGGTGTAAGCCATGCTGGCTTTCCTACCATTCTTTTGCGCCTTTGCTTTTGGGGGACATGTCTAATCTGAATTTCTCTCAAGTAAGATTTGAACTTTTCCCACATTTCACAGGCATTTAAATAAAACAATTATTCTTCCCATTTTATGGCACTTAAAGCCTCTCTCATGGAGCCAAGTCTGCCCTGTTAAAATTTGGAATCTTTGCCAAGTTATCCTTGATTGTCCCTGCTATTTGTACCTTAAATCTCACTATGTTATGGTCACTTCTTCCCAGAGTTTCTCCTACAGTCAAGTCTTGAACTAAATCACTTAAATCTGAGAAGACAAGGTCCAAGAATGAGCCCTGCCTGGTTGGTTCCATTACCAACTGGTGTAAGAACAAGTCCTCTTCAAGGCATTTCCTAAACAGTTTACATGATGGGGAGCCAACACCAACATTTTCATATCCTTTTAGATTAAAGTCACCAAGAATAAGGCATTTCCTCTGAAAGTTTCTACTGATTTCCTCACAAATCACCTTATCGAGCTCCAGTTGCTGAGAATGTGGCAAGGTTCCTGATCGATACAAAGCTCCAATCCTCAGTTTATTGCTGTTGCCTCTTCCCACAGCAACATCAAGCCAAATGGACTCCACATACACATTTTTACCCCATCTGCTACTTTCTGAGAACTGTATAAGCTATTCACATAGAGCATTACACCACCCCCTTTCACTGCTGGACCCCTATTGCATGAAAACATATTGTATCCCTGGATCTCATAGTCCTGCAAGTTATCCCCAAAATATCCCTCACTGACCCATGCCTCAGTAATGCAAACAAAATCTGGTTTCTCCTCAGTAACATAACGCTTGAACTCATCAAATTTGGATCGAATGCTCTGAGCATTAAGCATCATACACTTAACAAAAGTTCCATAACCCTCTTTGGCTTTTTCATGTTGAGTAGCTCTATCATCTCTGGATGAGCTACCACTCTGCCACCTTGATCTACTGCTACCCCTATTTGCTGACTGTGAGGTGTTTGCAAGACTTCTCTCTCTATCAGCTACATCCCCCCATGACCTGCCTAGTTTCCCTGTTTCCTAATGAGAGCCTCCTCATACCTATTGCTGAGCAATTCAACTCCTCTCTTGCTCAAATGTAACCCCTCTAATGCAAACATTTCAGTCCTCCCCCAGAAATCCCCCACAAATCCAAGAACCCCACCCAAAGTTCCTTACAAATCATGGCCACCCTGGTATTCAGCCCAATGGCCCTCGAGTACCACTCCATGCTTGCGTTAACCATAGGGAGGATGGATGTTACCATTTCTCGTTTCCTACTCACAGCTAACCTACCTATCAAAGCCCTATACTCTTGTATTGTTTCCTCTGTTTTTGCATTTTCTACATCATTTACACCAACCTGCACAATTACTGTTGTGCTCTCTCCACTACCCTTCATCACTCCTTCTATCCTATCACCAACATCCTTTACCTGGGCCCCTGGGTAGCGCACACGAGTCCGTTTGTTGGGGTTCCTGTTACAAAAAGTACGGTCCATGTACCTCACTCTTGAGTCCCCTATAACTAAAACTCCCCCTCTCTATCATCAGCTGCCTGGTCGTTCCTACCTTCCTCCTTAGCAGCATTACTATCTCTCTCTTGCAGTACCTGAAATCTATTATTAGTTTTAATGCCTTTGTCAATTTTCCTTAAAGCTACACTGTAAAAAAAGATTAGCACCCCTTTGGAGCTATTTCAAATGTCAAATTCCAGCTCCACAGGGCTGCTTGAATTAAGCATCTTTTTGTAGTTGGCATCGCATCGCAAAATTTCAAGTGCTAAATATAAGCATGGTGCCTATATCTAGCACCTCTTTCTTCGGCTATATTTAGTAGCATGGTACTTTAAATGAGCACCCATGGGGTGCGTGCGCTTTAGCACCCCCAGGGTGCTAGTTTTTCTCACGCCAAAAACCAGCACCTCCTGGGTACGGTTCGCCTATGGTGCTAGCATATTTAGCACCCATTGGGTGCTAAAACCGAAATTGGACTCCTTGATATTAGCGTACGGGTGTTGCTGACTTACGGTATTGATACGGACGGAGTACTTCTTTTGCTACATGCTAACGTCCGATACCCGTCTTAAATATTACAGCGAACAGGAATCAGGATGCTTACAGGCGATATACCCTTTTAATGCATTCGTATGCAAATAGCAATGCAAAGGAATACGTATTTCCTACTTTGCAAATAGCAAAGGAGGACATGCATATATATATTTACATATAAATATATATATATATATATATATATATATATATATATATAGAAGCAAATTTAGTATGTATTCCAATGAAGTACATGAACAGGAAAAATATTAGAGGTTTCCTTAATTTCAATCTCAAATTTTGTAACTAAACAACCTAACCTGATGTATCCTAACCCAGTTGGTTGCTTAATGAAGGAAAATGTGTGTAAGACTTTTTATCATGGACACCCTAAATGACAATAATACCAAATAAACCAGCGAAACCTAACCCAGACAATTTATTTTATTGTTTTATGCAAGCTCCACATTTATCACAGTTCAGTCTTACATGGCACAGTGCCAGTCATGAACAAATGGTGACGTAAAGAGCAGATCCACTGGCTCCATGGCTACATAATTACGAGCAAATACAATCCATAATAATGCTATACAGTCATAACGTGTTAAAACATAAAAAGAGCCCCAGTGGCCCATCTCGGTTAAGCATATAAAATTATCTGGTAGCAACAATTGGTGGTGTTAATCCAGCCTCTGCTATATCCAGGATAATCCAGGCTAGCTTTCTTTCAGCTAATAAATTCTGAGCAGCACAATAAACCACCCAAAAGCCATTGTCTGAGAAATGATTTTTTTGGGGGCCCACAGAATAGGCTGCAACTGGCATAGCCCACTCAGCTTCTCAGGATCCATAGATGAATAATGATGCAAAAAATTACATTTCAGCTTGTTCGTCCCATGGCAATAACGCATATGCCTTGCTAAGCATGCCAGGTACTATGTGTTGTCAAGCTCAGGTATGTTAGTGATTGTAACTTGAGGTTGGATCAACTGCGAAAGTCATCCAGCGCCCGTAATTTCAGGGGTGTATGCAGCGAGGTTGGCAAGATGCTGACATAATCATATTGATACCAGGGATGTGGAAAAACATTTGCTGTGAAGACACACCCACCTTGTGCAGACTATGTCAGGCATGTGATTCTGGATCCAGAGGTTCTCTTGATCCCAGAGAGACTTCTCTTCTTCGCTTTAATCTTGCCGCAAGATTGCACCAATCCGCACGCCATCGAATCTCAAACCAAAATGGCCGAATGTTCACGCAGTTTTTTCGTTAAGCAGCGTTAAGGTGCTAATATTCCCGCCATTTTTCTACGCTGCTTATATTAACTACCCAACTGCTAACTGTAAGCAGCCATAGAGTGCTCAAACTCCCGCCAAAAACACGGACCGTAATAGTAGTCGGTTTTACAGCGGAAATTTGCTCCCAGGTCACGTGGTCTCAGAAACAAGATAGAGGGGGAAGACCCGGCATAGTGATCTGCATAAATTAAAAGCGACCACCAAATCTAATTCTCACATAAGTTTTAATAACGAAATAGTTTTTAGTATTAACGCTGCTGAAATAAGTATAATTAAACTTACGAATATCAGCAAATTGCAATACGCTTTCTAATTTACGTCGAGACTGCACTCAGCTCTACAGTATCTGGCAAACGACGGATGACTGCCAGATGACAAATTGGCGCTGTGGTTAAATTAGCGAAGGATGCGGTTATAAGCCAACTTCCTGAGCAACGGTAGAGAAAATGATCACAAAATTACACTTAATCGATGTCAACCAAGTTTATAAATCCATACCCGATACTGCCGACATGCTCACGCCGCACAACTAAGCAATATTCACAACACACCTCACGAGTAGGACGCTCGTGCACCGACTGATTTGTTGCCTGCCGCGTACTGGGATATAGGTTTCGGAGTATAAAATGGTTTAAGGAAAATTATACTAAACCAATCAGTATAAAATCGTTTTATTCTCACCACCAAGAAACAAATATTGTCAATGAAAAGGCTGAGAAAATTGAGTGAAATCAATTCTTGTTAATGATAAATGTTCTTCGATGTACTTTTTTAGTTCATGTCTGGAATGTTTAGGTGAAGCAAGGAATGACTTGGAAGGATGAAAAGCGACTAGACGGGAGAGCAAATTGCCGCTGTAAAACCGACTAGTGCTAGATATCAGCAGTTGCATTATTCTGGACTGCTTGGCACAACACTCATGGCTGCTAAGATCAAGCATCCTCATTCTTGCCGTCTAGCATCTGCAGGCTAGAATTAGCCGCCTCCAGCCGAATAGCACATATGGTGCTTCTAGCTAGCATCCTTATGCTTGTTACTAGCATCCTAAGGGAAAAGCGTTGTTTGAAGCAGTCACTTAGCATGCAATTAGCAGCAAAAGTGCTAATCATGTTTTACAGTGTAGTCTCGTACTCTGGCGTCTAGCTACTTTCCACTCTCTACTATCATGGTCCATACTATCTCCACCCCTATCACTCCTAGACTCCTGCACAGGGGCGTCGATATGTATTCTTTTGCAGGGGCCATGGCCCCCCAATGCTGATCTTGGCCCCCCCATGTTGATTTGGGCCCCCCCAATAACCCATGCTATTTTTATGCTGATAAAAAGCTAAAGGAAAAAAAGAAGAAAAACACTGTGTTAGGTACATAAAAGAAAACTTAGTTGACGTTAACCAGCACATTTTGTACTGAAAAAGAACAGATTTGGATTAGATAGTGGACTGAGTATCCAACTTTTGCTACACAATTCAAAATTATGTGCAAAAAAACAAAATAGCTAGATTTCCCTCCACTGTGGTAGGAAAACTTACAGCATACAATGTAAAGATTCGATGATGATGCATTTTAAACCAGATTGTCTTTTTAATAAATGTTAAGCCCCAAAACAACAATTGGATTGTCATACTGATGTTTGTACACGCCACCAATGGCAAAACCCACCAAAGTTGACAGGGCCCCACCAATGTTGATCTTGGCCCCCCCCAATGTTGATTTGGGCCTCCTCAATAACATATGCTATTGTTATGCTGATAAAAAAGTTGAAGGAAAAAAGAAGGAAAACACCATGCTAGGTACATAGAAAATGTAGTTGATGTTAACCAGCATATTTTGTAATGAAAAAAAAACAGATTTGGGTTAGATAGTGGACTGACTCTCCACCTTTTGCTACAAAATTCAAAATGGTGTGCACAAAAACAATTGTAATTGTCAAACTTGCATACAATCCAGTCACGTGAAAAACAATCAGTTATCATTGAGAGTGTGGATGTACAAACAATAATTAACCTCAACAGCCCACTCATCACACTATCAGCTTGATATTTACCTGGTACCTAGGCACCTAGG
This sequence comes from Ashinkailepas kermadecensis, assembly GCA_034440615.1. Classification (NCBI taxonomy): domain Eukaryota; kingdom Metazoa; phylum Arthropoda; class Thecostraca; family Neolepadidae; genus Ashinkailepas; species Ashinkailepas kermadecensis. The sequence continues at coordinate 80,585 of JAOTOM010002691.1, forward strand.
TACATGCTACAGAAAGACTTAGAAGAGCTTGTGAAGTGGTCCAACAAATGGCAGATGAAATTAAATTTTGATAAGTGCAAAATCATGCAAGTATGCAGGGGCGTCGATTTGTATCCTTTTGTGGGGGCTATGGCCCCCACCAATGTTGATATTGCCTCCCTCAATGTTGATTTGGGCCCCCACAATAACCTATGCTATTTTATGCTGATAAGAAAGCTAAAGGGAAAAAATGAAAACCTCATGCTAAGTAGAACCATTGATGTTAACCAGCACATTTTGTACTGAATAGAAACAGATTTGGATTAGATAGTGGACTGACTCTCCACCTTTTGGTGAAAAATGTAAAATTGTGTGCAAAAACAAACAAAATAGCTGGAATTCCCTCCACTGTGGAAGTACAGCTTACATCTTTCTGGGTTGGTTGGTTGGTTATTTCGGTTTACGGCCGCATTGACTGCGTTGGTCATACAGCGCCCATACAACTTTTCTTGTTCCCACCTTAAAGCACAATAATACCCAAAAGTTTCCGAAAAAAATTACAACCATGTTCACAAAAAAAATATAATTTTGTATTCAAAATCAGCTTAGGTTAGGTTAGGCTCGGTTAGGTTTCTTTTTTAAGGTTGAGAGTTTTCAGGAAATAAATTAAGTGACATTTTAATTTAGTTTTTTTTCTCAAAAGATAGGTTAGGGTAGGCTAGGTTAGGTTTTGTTGCATTAAAAAAAAACATTTATGTTTATGCTATGTTACCGAACTCAAAGCCTTTTTGGCATTATTTTGCTCACAACCTGAAAAGTAAGCACAGAAAATAAGTGGGTCCAATCATCTTAGTCGCCTTCATAAACATGGTATTTTGCATATTTTATCTTTTTTAAGGAAAAAAAGAACACCTTAGACCGCAAGGTTTGCAAATGATTTGCAATTGTTTGGAGAAACTTTTTTGGAATTTTTTAAAAAAGTTTTCCAACTTGAAAAACCTAAACTAACCTAACTTAACCAAACCTAACCCATTTGCTTGCTATATGGAGGCAAATGTGTGTACAAACTTGTCTTGTTACCACCTTAAAGCACAATAATACCGATTTGGCTAGGTTAGGCTAGTTTAGTTGTTTACCTTGGAAAAATTGTTCAATCATCTTTAAAAAAAAAAAAAAAATCGGAAATTTTCCTTCAAAAGCAGCTGACATTAGGTTCAGGTAAGTTGGGTTCGGTTGTTCAATTTCGAAAATTTTCAGAATATATATTGCTTAATTTTTGTTTCTATTTTTTTATCCAAAGCAGGGTTGTCGATTTATATCGATAGACACTAGCGCGTATTAAATGTCACAAATCGTAATGGGCGTTCCTCAGAACATCCAAAATCGTAACATCCAAAGAAAAAATTCCAGTTACAGAAATTCTAGCGCCTAAAGTCTAAATTTGAGGTTACAGTGACAAATGTGACGGAGGTAAGACATTTGTGGTGCAATTGCGGGCATTGTTTAATCCGGAGGCCAATCTCATGTGACGTCGGACTGATTTGTTTTTGTACTTCGCACATTCTGATGTATCTGCGGATTGGTGTGATTTTAAATAGTGAATAAATAGCTTGCTGATATTTAATTCCCAAAGGAACAGTAGTTGAAGAAGTTGGCAGGTAAGCTTGAAAAAGTCCAGTCCATGCTTTTTCTGATTTGTGCTCAGGGTTCCCATGTTAATATCACATGACTACCACGTTTGTCTTCAAGAAGAGTTCTTTTTAGTTTACTTTTATTAATATTTTCATTCCACTGCTCTTAGTGCCCTTTCTGCCCAGGATTGGGGCACCTAGTGTTGCATTTCCGTCCAGGGGTTGGCACACTTTTTGGTAAATTTACAGCTTAAGGTAATTTCTGATTAATTTGTTTCCATGCAATGTTTAGGAATGTGATGAACATGATGTTACTGCTCATTTTGGTAAATTTGTGTTTTAAGGTGTCTTATGAATTCGTGGAATGTATCATTTCAATGCAATGTTTATGAATGTGACTCAGATGATGGATGATGATGATGATGATGTGACTCATTTTCGATACAAATGCCTACATTTCAGGTTGTGAGCAAAAGAACACCAACAAAAAGCTTTGAATTGGGTGACATAGGGCAAAGTATTTGTTTTAAATAAAAAAAATGCAACATAACCTAACCTAACCTAGCTTAACCTCCCCTTAGAAAAAAACAAAACCAAAACATCAAGTTGTAGAAATTTCAAGCAATGTATTTTTTTTACAATTAAAAAATGTAACCCAACTTAACTTAATCTAACATAAGCTGCTTTTAAAGAAAAAAGATATATTTCTTTCAAATTTTGCAACAATGTTTGCAAAAAATGTTGAAGTTAAACACTTAAACTAATCTAACATTACAAAACATAGCCCATTTGTTTCCTTTATGGAGGCAAATGTGTAATAACTTGCCTAGTTACCACCTTAAAGCACAATAATTCTGGTTAGATTAGGTTGGGTTAGGTTTTTTCATTTGCAAAATTTCAAGAAAATAAATTGCTATATCTTTTTCCAATCTTGTTTTTGTAGTTGTTTTCTCCAAGGTCAGGTTAGGCTAGGTTACGTTAGGTAATGTTGAATTTGTAATGTATTTCTTTTAATTGGTATGTTACTAACTCCAAACCCATTTTTAATGTTATTTTGCTCACAACCTGCTCACAACCACAAGCATTTGCACAGAAACTGAGTAGTGCCATCAGCTTACTGATATTCATGAACATTGCATTGGAAATTTAAATAACAAAATATTAATAAAACACATAATAGCACAAATTTAATGTCCTTTCTTCTGCAAATGCATGCCTTTCAATTGGGAGTAAAGATAACACCAAAAAAATGGTGTGGAGTAAGGAAATATAGCATGCAAATAATTTGCATACATCATGTTCAAGATGTATGATAACCTTACCTAACATAGTTCAACTTCCCATACAAGAAATTAATTGTTTTTAAGTTAAATTTTCGAGGCATTTTCTCAAATATTTTCAACTTAAAAACCTAACCTAAGCTAGCCTGAACCGTTTATTATTTTTGTGTAGAAAAATAATTAACAAAAATTATTTACCAACAAATGATTATTTTTATAACTTACAACAAAAGCCTAACCTAACCTGACAAACCTAACCCCTTTGTATGCTTCATGGAGGTAAAATGTGTGTAAAACTTGTCTTGTGGTTACCTTAAACTGTGATAATACCTGGCTTTTGGGGTAATTTTTCAGCTCATGGTACTCTCAGACTTCTTTGAATTTCTTTTTTTAATGCAGTGTTTGTTAATGTGCTGAACATGATGTAACCGCTCATTTCCTCTGCAGATGCACACTTTTCAATTCTGAGGAAAAATAACATGGAAAAGGGGGCTTGGATTTGAGTAATATAGGAGGAAAAATAATGTTCCGATACAAAAAACAAGTAACATAACCTAACTTAACCTAGCCTAGACTTCCATGCAAGAAATGATTATTTTTATGCCCAATCCCCCCCCGAAAAAAAAAAATTTGTTCTCAAACATTTTCAACTTAACAAGTCTAACATAACCTAATCGAGCTTGAACCGTTTTTGAAGACTTTTTTTAGTTACTAACTTACAACAGAAGCTTAGCCTAACGCAACTAGGCAAAACCTAGCTCCTTTGAATGATTCGTGGAGGTAAAATGGGTGTAAAACCTGTCTTGTGGTTACCTTAGACTGCAATAATATCTCTTTTTGTGCTACATGGTGCACGTGATGAACCTCCATCTGCATGCTGCATGAGGGCATTGCACTTATTGCTTCACAAAGAACAATAACATGTTGAAAGTACTATATTTTCAGGAATGGAATCCTGTGCTGATAACATTTTCTCAGTTCTAAATTTGCAGATCAGATCTACATCATTTGTGTTAATAAATATGAGAAATTCATAGAAATGCATACACCGGTTTGTGGACAAGAAGTTATTCTGATGATTTCTGATGTATTGGAAACTGACAAATTTTCATGATGGCAGCAGGCAAAGTTAAAGTACTTATATCTCAATAAGTGGCCAGTTCACTAACAAGACAGCAAATTCACTCAAATAGCACTCAAAATGCCAGGCGGCCCACTCTTTTTGCAAGTTTAAAATCGATGACAGTGCTTTCTTGAATCATGTTTAAAGCACATGAAGGAAATGTATTGCTAACACTTGTTAGGAACCGATGTGTGTAAGTTAATTAACATTTCTAATGTCCTGATGTTTGTACACAAAATATAGCTCACTATTCTAAATAGCATGGGAGGTATGATGCCATATATCATGGCTAATTTATGGTCAAACTGTTATGCAGCAGATTCCCTGCATTGTAACTTAGTTATTTGGGCTTTAGGGCACAGACCATGTTGATCACATAGCTCCCTGCATTGTTGTTAACCGATATATCAGTATGTTTGCAAATTCACTTATGAGTGAATCCATACCATTCTCACTGGGGTATAAAAGCTACATTATAACATTGCTTCTACAATGCATATAACAGAAACCCATCTCGATTGTCCCACTTACTCAGGACACCATTGAAGTCAATGAAGCCAATGAAAACCATAGAAGTCCATGAAAATGTTACTTCATCCCCTGTATTGTTAATGGAAACAAGTCTCTTGAACCATATGTTATGTCCTTCACAGTGTTGCTCCATCCACCTCCAACTCCAACCCTAACCAAACTTGAGGAACTCATCCATCTCCAAAGCAGTCTGTTCAAGAAGGTATGTATTGCAGCATAACTACTGTGACCGGAATTCCATGGTATCCATGTTGCCTTACAATCCATCCTTGCTGATCCATGTAGCAGATGTTTGACTTTCCTAAAACTGTCTGGATAACTGGGGAGTTGAAATCACATGTGAGTGATAAAACAGATGAACTATTCCTGGATTCTTATGTTGCATCATTGCATGGCACAGTGACATACCGAATGGGGAGGGGGAATTGTGGGCAGTTGCCTCACCCGCCCCCCCTCCTCATAGGTTGTGGGCCCCCAAGAATCCGCCGAGCTTAGGAAAAAAATGCGCTATCCTCCCTACAAATTTCCCTCGGTCCACCACAAATCGCACCGGGGCTCAGAAAAATCACTTTGGGGGCCCCCAAACGGAGCGCAGGGACCCCGATAATGACGCTGGGGCCTCAAAAGTTTGCACCTGGGCCCCTGAAAATCACGTTGGGGCCGCAAACAAGTCGTGCCGGGATTCAAGAAAATCACGACGGGGGCCACAAACGGTCGGGCCGGGGCCTCCTGAAAATCACGCCGACACTGGGGTACTAAGAATTATCACCCGGGCCCCTGAAAATCACGCCAAGGGCCTGATAGGTCCCACCGGGGTTCTAAAAGTATCGTTGAGATCACCCAACAAATGAAGCCGGGTAAATGAAAAACAGTCCGGACACGGAAAATCAATCTGGGATCTCAACAATAGCTCCAAAAACCCATCAAACTTGTTGGGCCCCACAAACCAAACGTGTCGTAGCCACCGCAAGGGATCCCAACAAGTGACCACGGGGCCCCAAAAAATCGCACTTAGACAAACAAAATTAGCGCCGCTTCTCTTGAAAATCTCACTGGGGCCAAAACGTCGTGCCGGAGCCCCACAAGTTGCAGCTGGCTTCCCAGGCACCAATATATACCCGGAATGTCACCTTGCGAACAGAAAAATTGCGTCAAAGATCCACAAAATAAGAGCATGAGCAATGAGCAATGAGCAATGAGCAGCCGCAGTGGCGTACTAAAGGGAAAATTCCCCTCCCTAACGTTAGGCACCAAGGAAATACTTTCACCCATCGTCATCACCGTTCAGGTCTGCTGTGCTCCGATGCTTCATCAATGCCGGTGTGTTTTAGCCTGCATCTGATCGCTGAAGTATTTTTATTTAAGCCGGTGTGTGTTTGTTGGTGTGTGGAGTGAGGAGGAGGGTAACAGTGACGGTGACGGTGACAGTGACGATAGATCCGAGCCCACTATATGGCACTGCAGTCGCATGCTATTACTCAGAGTTGTTATGTTGGTGTGTTCGAGTCTCACCTGTCGCTACTCTTCGCCCGCGACCAATCGGCGTGAGATATTGGCGACGCTATATGACACAACGGTCGACGTGTCGTAGAACCAATAACCAACCAAGAGTTGTTATGTTGACATGTACTGAACACCAGGGGTGTCGATTTTTGAAAAACATTGGGGGGCCGAAGTGCCAACGCACTAGACACCCCCCCCCCCCCCCCAAAAAAAAAACTCATCGGATTTAGCCCACTATATTTTCAGATCTCAGAAATTCTGATTTTTTATTCGACGATGTGTATGTTTATGTTTATTGAGCATCCTCACCAACGGGGAAAATCGTCCAATAACTGGTGAAGTCACATAATTAAAAGAGCAGTGTTCAGTACATATCAACATAACAACTCTTGGTTGGTTATTGGTTCTACGACACGTCGACCGTTGTGTCATATAGCGTCGCCAATATCTCACGCCGATTGGTCGCGGGCGAAGAGTAGCGATAGGTGAGACTCGAACTCACCAACATAACAACTCTGAGTAATAGCATGCGACTGCAGTGCCATATAGTGGGCTCGGATCTACCGTCACCGTCACCGTCACCGTCACTGCTACCCTCCTCCTCACTCCACACACCAACAAACACACACCGGCTTAAATAAAAATACTTCAGCGACCAGATGCAGGCTAAAACACACCGGCATTGATGAAGCATCGGAGCACAGCAGACCTGAACGGTGATGACGATGGGTGAAAGTATTTCCTTGGTGCCTAACGTTAGGGAAGGGAATTTTCCCTTTAGTACGCCACTGCGGCTGCTCATTGCTCATTGCTCATTGCTCATGCTCTTATTTTGTGGATCTTTGACGCAATTTTTCCGTCCGCAAGGTGACATTCCGGGTATATATTGGTACCTGGGAAGCCAGCTGCAACTTGTGGGGCTCCGGCACGACGTTTTGGCCCCAGTGAGATTTTCAAGAGAAGCGGCGTTAATTTTTTTTGTCTAAGTGCGATTTTTTGGGGCCCCGTCGTCACTTTTTGGGATCCCTTGCGGTGGCTACGACACGTTTGGTTTGTGGGGCCCAACAAGTTTTATGGGCTTTTGGAGCTATTGTTGAGATCCCAGATTGATTTTCCGTGTCCGGACTGTTTTTCATTTACCCGGCTTCATTTGTTGGGTGATCTCAACGATACTTTTAGAACCCCGGTGGGACCTATCAGGCCCTTGGCGTGATTTTCAGTGGCCCGGGTGATAATTCTTAGTACCCCAGTCTCGGCGTGATTTTCAGGAGGCCCCGGCCCGACCGTTTGTGGCCCCCGTCGTGATTTTCTTGAATCCCGGCACGACTTGTCTGCGGCCCCAACGTGATTTTCAGGGGCCCAGGTGCAAACTTTTGAGGCCCCAGCGTCAGTATCGTGGCCCCTGCGCTACGTTTGGGGGCCCCAAAGTGATTTTTCTGAGCCCCGGTGCGATTTTTGGTGGACCGAGTGAAATTTTTAGGGAGCATAGCGCATTTTTTTCCTAAGCTCGGCGGATTCTTGGGGGCCCACAACCTATCAGGAGGGGGGGGTGAGGCAACTGCCCACAATTCCCCCTCCCCATTCGGTATGTCACTGTGCCATGCAATGATGCAACATAAGAATCCAGGAATAGTTCATCTGTTTCATCACTCACATGTGATTTCAACTCCCCAGTTATCCAGACAGTTTGAGGAAAGTCAAACATCTGCTACATGGATCAGCAAGGATGGATTGTAAGGCAACATGGATACCATGGAATTCCGGTCACAGTAGTTATGCTGCAATACATACCTTCTTCAACAGACTGCTTTGGAGATGGATGAGTTCCTGAAGTTTGGTCAGGGTTGGAGTTGGAGGTGGATGGAGCAACACTGTGAAGGACATAACATATGGTTCAAGAGACTTGTTTCCATTAACAACACAGGGGATGAAGTAACATTTCCATTGACTTCTATGGTTTTCATTGGCTTCATTGACTTCTATGGTGTCCTGAGTAAGTAGGACAATCGAGATGGGTTTCTGTTATACGCATTGTAGAAGCAATGTTATAATGTAGCTTTTATACCCCAGTGAGAATGGTATGGATTCACTCATAAGTGAATTTGCAAACATACTGATATATCAGTTAACAACAATGCAGGGAGCTATGTGATCAACATGGTCTGTGGCCTAAAGCCCAAATAACTAAGTAACAATGCAGGGAATCTGCTGCATAACAGTTTTACCTTAAATTAGTCATGATATAAGGCATCATACCTCCCATGCTATTTAGAATAGTGAGCTATATTTTGTGTACAAACATCAGGACATTAGAAATGTTAATTAACGTTACACACATCACTTCCTAACAAGTGTCAGCAATACATTTCCTTCATGTGCTTTAAACATGATTCAAGAAAGCACTGTCATCGATTTTAAACTTGCAAAAAGAGTGGGCCGCCTGGCATTTTGAGTGCTATTTGAGTGAATTTGCTGTCTTGTTAGTGAACTGGCCACTTATTGAGATATAAGTACTTTAACTTTGCCTGCTTCCATCATGAAAATTTGTCAGTTTCCAATACATCAGAAATCATCAGAATAACTTCTTGTCCACAAACCGGTGTATGCATTTCTATGAATTTCTCATATTTATTAACACAAATGATGTAGATCTGATCTGCAAATTTAGAACTCAGAAAATGTTATCAGCACAGGATTCCATTCCTGAAAATATAGTACTTTCAATATGTTATTGTTCTTTGTGAAGCAATAAGTGCAATGCTCTCATGCACAGCATGCAGATGGAGGTTCATCACGTGCACCATGTAGCACAAAAATAGATATTATTGCAGCCTAATGTAACCACAAGACAGGTTTTACACCCATTTGAGAAAATGCCTCGAACATTTAAATTAAAAACAATTAATTTCTTGTATGGGAAGTTGAACTATGTTAGGTAAGGTTATCATACATCTTGAACATTATTTGCATGCTATATTTCCTTACTCCACACCATTTGTTTGGTGTTATTTTTTACTCCCAATTGAAAGGCATGCATTTGCAGAAGAAAGAACATTAAATTTGTGCTTTTATGTGTTTTATTAATATTTTGTTATTTAAATTTCCAATGCAATGCTCATGAATATCACGAAGCTGATGGCACTACTCAGTTTCTGTGCAAATGCTTGTGGTTGTGAGCAGGTTGTGAGCAAAATAACATTAAAAATGGGCTTGGAGTTAGTAACATAGCACTTAAAAGAAATACATTACAAATTCAACATAACCTAACGTAACCTAGCCTAACCTGACCTTGGAGAAAACAACTACAAAAACAAGATTTGAAAAATATATAGCAAGTTATTTTCTTGAAATTTTGCAAATGAAAAAACCTAACCCATCTAATCTAACCAGAATTATTGTGCTTTAAGGTGGTAACTAGGCAAGTTATTACACATTTGCCTCCATAAAGCAAACAAATGGGGTATGTTTGGTGATGTTAGATTAGTTTAAGTGTTTAAGTTGGACATTTTTTGCAAAAATTGTTCCAAAATTTGAAAGAAATATATATTTTTTCTTTATAAGCAGCTTATGTTAGATTAAGTTAAGTTGGGTTACATTTTTTTTATTGTTAAAAAAAATACATTGCTTGAAATTTTTACAACTTGATGTTTTCGTTTTGTTTTTCTCCAAAGGGAGGTTGAGCTAGGTTAGGTTAGGTTATGTTGCATTTTTGTATTTAACAAAAAGATACTCTACCCTATGTCACCCAATTCTAAGCTTTTTGTTGGTGTTATTTTGCTCACAGCCTGAAATGTAGGCATTTGTATAGAAAATGAGTGGTCCTATCATCTTAGTCCCATTCATAAACATTGCATTGAAATGATACATTTGTAGCTGTAAGCTGTAAATTTACCAAAAGGTGTGCCAACCCCTGGACGGAAATGCAACACTAGGTGCCCCAATCCTGGGCAGAAAGGGCACTAACGGCAGTGGAACGAGCCGCAGGCCGATCCGTGATCGGCCGTGATCGGCCACCGCCGGCCGATCACGGTCATTGGCATCGGACGGAGCTAAGTCATGTCACCTGGCGCACCACCACAGGCCGATCACGGCCATTGGCATCGGATGGAGCTAAGTCATGTCACCTGGCGCACCACCACAGGCCGATCACGGTCATTGGCATCGGACGGAGCTGAGTCATTGGCATCGGACGGACAGCAGCGGAATTCAGTCCGTGATTGGTTCGGCCGGCGCATTACGAACTGTAGATGTTCCTCTATGTGTATTATATTGGATGTCTGGATGCTGTGTCGAAGCAAAAGATAAGATTCACTCATGAGCTGCTGGGATGCAGGTCCGCGAATTATCACAGTCAAAGGCCGGAGCTCTAACGGAGCTTTCGTGATATTCCACCCGTGCCTACTGGGAACAATCGTTATTACGTGCGGAACCAGATTCCATGGCTGAAATCATACCAAGCGAGGTCAAGTTAAACTTGTAAAGTGGCTGCTTTGGGTAGTGTATGCTGAAATAACCTTGGAGTTCTTGCTCTGTGGCAGTTGCTTGAGCTAGATAATTCCCTTGACTCACTTGCACCGAAAGCTCAGAGTGGCTAGCTCTAATTGTAACTACGGAGATCTTGGCGGACGGCAGTGAACTTCGTCCCCTTCACGCATGTGTGCGACGTGTAGCGATCGTGGTCCCTCTGCACTCCATTTGGCTGCATTCGTTGCACCGTTTACAATCAGTAGCACAAGTCTGCACACATAATTCGCATGCTCGTCGCCTGCAGCATGCTTGCTATTCGCGTTGGTCGATGCGTTGCTCCCCGCAACCTCTGGTGGCCAAAGCCGGCCAGTGTTGGGCACCACGTGGCCCGAGGTTTGCACCTCTCTTGTGAGCGGCTCGCACCGTGGTCGGTGATCGGCGCGCAGAAGCAGAGCTGCGCGAGAGCCGGCCACGTTTTGCAGCGCCAGGTGCAGTTGGTGGGCACGGCGACGCTGCCGTTCCAGCCAGGTGAGCGCTGCCGTTCCAGCCGGGTGAGGCAGCTCGCGTCGCTGCCGCTCCGGCCAGGTGAGGAAGCTCGCGTCGCTGCCGTTCCAGCCAGGTGAGACAGCTCGGGTCGCTGCCGTTCCAGCCGGGTGAGGAAGCTCGCGGCGCTGCCGCTCCGGCCAGGTGAGGAAGCTCGCGTCGCTGCCGTTCCAGCCAGGTGAGACAGCTCGCGACACTGCCGTTCCAGCCGGGTGAGACAGCTCGCGACGCTGCCGGTCCAGCCAGGTGAGACAGCTCGCGTCGCTGCCGTTCCAGCCAGGTGAGACAGCTCGCGTCGCTGCCGGTCTTGTGCATCATCGCAACGCTGTGGACTGTTGAAATGTGAAGTGATGCCTTGTCTGCCTTCTGTGCTAAATAATAATATTTCTTCACGACACTTACCACGTGCCAGGTGTTCGTTTATTGGGTGGTGGTTCACGACGCACTTTATGCACAATCACGGCTAATGGCGTCGCCCACACTGTTTCGCCATTGGGCCTCGGGATTGTAAAGTGTCACGAGCGGTGGGAGTGTTGAGCCGAAGACCTTGGTATGCAGAGCTCAACGTATGAGGTATTCGCGGTACCTCCGCCGGTAGGGCGTTCTTGACTTTTTACATCAAAGTCATCGTTCTAATCCCACAACGGGTTGACGTGAGAGGCTGACGACACCATGTGACTCAGAAGTCGAATGTGTCGCAAAAGAACCCAATATTTTTCTTGCCACGCCTTAGGCACACAATGGCAGCAGGGGCGTGCAGCAGGTGCAGCGATAGCCCCCACGTGCGGACTTGCCAAACCAGCCCAGGCCATGTAAAATACACTTGCTTCTTAGCCGTGTCTGAAGTATTAATGGGTGGTGAAATAAAGGAACGAAATGCAGCCATACACGGCGTTCAAAGACGCCTAACTAGTGGTGCCCTCCTTTGTCTTCGCGCACTTCCCAATTTCTAATATGCTCCGTTTGGCAGCCATGAACTGACTTTGGAAAGCGCTTCATTTCTTTACCGCTATGTGATATCGATATGATAAACATACTAGAGTTCTGTTTGTGGGCTTATGAACACGCCAGAATAGTGTTTGTGGGCTTACGAACACACCAGAGAACTGTTTGTGTGCTTACGAGCACACCGAAATACTGCTTATGGCTTATGAACACACCAGAGTACTGCTTGTGGGCTTACGAACACACCAGAGTACTGATTATGGGCTTACGAGCACACCAGAGTACTGTTTATGAGCTTACGAACACATCAGAGTACTGATTGTGGGCTTACGAACACATCAGAGTACTGTTTGTGTGCTTACGAGCACACCGAAATGCTGCTTATGGCTTATGAACACATCATAGTACTGCTTGTGGGCTTACGAGCACACCAGAGTACTGTGTGTGGGCTTACGAACTCACCAGAGTACTGTTTGTGGGCTTACGAACACACCCGAGTATTGTTTATGGGCTCATAAACTCGCTCGAGCACTGTTTGTGGGCTCACAAATACGCCAAAATACTTTGACGAAGACTTTGTGATCATTGAATGTAAATGAACGTTGGAGGCTATGGTTATGAAACAAAATATCTAAGATATTTTTGACTTTTTCGCTTTTTGGACGTTTTGATCCTTGGATGTTGTGAACTTCGGACGTTATGAACTTTTGTAGTAGATGAACCTTGGGTGTTATGGTATGGCCCCGTTTTCCTCTGATCCACGGTGGGAATTGACATAGGAATCCCAAGCGTTTCCGTACTAAAGCCCAGGTTCAACCCACTTAAATAAGCCCAAACATTGCCTAATTTCAGCCAAAGCATGCCGGAGTATGCCCGAGTTGAACCCGAGCAACGTCTTTGTATCAATGCTGTGGCTCAGAACCGGCTACGCTTGGGCATACTCGAGCAACTCGTACGGCAAACCAGATTTCAGCCCGAGTTCAGCCCATGTAATACGGTAGCAGGCGCGATCCAGCCCCCAATCGGGTTAGGCATACTGGGCATACTGGGGTAACTATACGATGAGGAGAAAAATCCACTTAGATTGGGTTCAAATGCAGCTTGCCCGAGGTGCCATCATGAAGGAGGACTTATTGCACCTCACCTCACCTCCTCACCTCCTCAACTCACACACCTCACATCCACCTCACACACGCAAGGGCGTCGCCACCGGGGGGGCAGGGGGGGCAGTCGCCCCCCCTGCCGTGAAACTGGGGGGGCGGCGCCCCCCTGAAATTTGAGGAGGCCCCTATCCGCAAATGCACAGCAAAAAAGGTGAGCAAGGAGGCCGACGGGACAGAATATGATGCTGTCAATGAGGCCTCAAGACTGACGAGGCCACCAGGAAATATCATCAGGTCTCTATAAGAGACGTAGAACAGAGATTGGGAGGAGGCCCCCAGGACGAAAAGGAGGCCCCCGGGACGAAAAGGAGGCCCCCAGGACGAAAAGGAGGCCCCAAGACGTAGAACAGAGATTGGGAGGAGGCCCCCAGGACGAAAAGGCGCCCCCCGAGACAAAAAAGGAGGCCCCCAGGACGAAAAGGAGGCCCCAAGACGTAGAACAGAGATTGGGAGGAGGCCCCCAGGACGAAAAGGAGACCCCATGACGAAAAGGATGCACCCAAGGACGAAAAGGAGGCCCCAAGACGTAGAACAGAGATTGGAAGGAGGCCCCCAGGACGAAAAGGAGGCCCCAAGACGTAGAACAGAGATTGGGAGGAGGCCCCCATGACGAAAAGGAGGCCTCAAGACGTAGAACAGAGATTGGGAGGAGGCCCCCAGGACGAAAAGGAGGCTCCAAGACGTAGAACAGAGATTGGGAGGAGGCCCCCAGGACGAAAAGGAGGCCCCCCAGGACGAAAAGGAGACCCCCATGACGAAAAGGATGCACCCAAGGACGAAAAGGAGGCCCCAAGACGTAGAACAGAGATTGGAAGGAGGCCCCCAGGAAAAAAGGAGGCCCCACAGGACGAAAAGGAGGCCCCAGGACGAAAAGGAGGCACCAAGACGTAGAACAGAGATTGGGAGGAGGCCCCCAGGACGAAAAGAAGACCCAAGGACGAAAAGGATGTACCCAAGGACGAAAAGGAGGCCCCAAGACGTAGAACAGAGATTGGGAGGAGGCCCCCAGGACGAAAAGGAGGCCTCCGGGACGAAAAGGAGGCCCCCAGGACGAAAAGGAGGCCCCCAAGACGTAGAACAGAGATTGGGAGGAGACCCCCATGACGAAAAGGAGGCCTCAAGACGTAGAACAGAGATTGGGAGCAGGCCCCCAGGACGAAAAGGAGGCCCCCCGAGACGAAAAGGAGGCCCCCGGGACGAAAAGGAGGTCCCCAGGACGAAAAGGAGGCCCCAAGACGTAGAACAGAGATTGGGAGGAGGCCCCCAGGACGAAAAGAAAAGGAGGCCTCCAGAACGAAAAGGAGACCCCATGACGAAAAGAATGCACCCACGGACGAAAAGGAGACCCCAAGACGTAGAACAGAGACTGGAAGGAGGCCCCCAGGACGAAAAGGAGGCCCCCCAGGACGGAAAGGAGGCCCCAGGACGAAAAGGAGGCACCCAAGGACGAAAAGGAGGTCCCAAGACGTAGAACAGAGATTGGGTGGAGGCCCCCAGGACGAAAAGGAGGCCCCCCGGGACGAAAAGGAGGCCCCAGGACGAAAAGGAAGGCACCAAGACGTAGAACAGAGATTGGGAGGAGGCCCCCACGACGAAAAGGAGTCCCCCAGGACGAAAAGGAGGCTCCCAGGACGAAAAGAAGGCCCCCAGGACGAATGACGCAGTCTATGCGCCCCTACAATCCAACAATCAACCAACCAACCCCAGGACGAAAAAGATGCACCAAAGGACGAAAAGGATGCCCCCAAGACGTAGAACAGAGATTGGGATGAGGTCCCCAGGACGAAAAGGAGGCCCCCAGGACGAAAAGGAGGCCCCTAAGACGTAGAACAGAGATTGTGAGGTGGCCCCCAGGACGAAAAGGAGGCCCCCAGGACGAAAAGGAGGCCACCAGGACGAAAAGGAGGCCCCTAAGACGTAGAACAAAGATTGTGAGGTGGCCCCCAGGACGAAAAGGAGGCCCCCAGGACGAAAAGGATGCCCCAGAACGCAAAGGAAGCCCCCAAGACGTAGAACAGAGATTGGGAGGAGGCCCCCCAGGACGAAAAGGAGGCCCCAGGACGAAAAGGAGGCCCCAGGACGAAAAGGATGCCCCTAGAACGAAAAGGATGCACCCAAGGACCAAAAGGAGGCCCCTAAGACTTAGAACAGAGATAGGAAGGTAGCCCCCAGGACGAAAAGGAGGCCCCAGGACGAAAAGGAAACCCCAGCACGAAAAGGAGGCCCTCAGGACGGAAAGGATGCCACCGAGACGGGCAAGAAGCCACCCAGGTTAGACGAAAAGGCTTCCGATGGGTGGCAGGATATTCTTAAGTTGGAAAACGAGGCCCCCAAGACGGAAGAGGATGCCCCTGCAATATAAAATTAAGACCTGATAGGGGAGACTTCTCCGGACGCAATAGGGGCCCCAAGACGGGTAAGAAGGTCTGCGCAGGAATGAGAGAAGGCCATCGAGACCAGCCAGATGAGGCCCATATTTTGGAAGAGGAGGAACCTGGAAGAGAAGATCTAGGACTAGGACGCAAAAGCACCCTGCTAAGAGGATAATGAGGCTCCAGACACAGATAAGGAGGCCCCCATGACGTGAGAGGAGGCCCCTAATTTGAAAAAGGAGTCACCTAGGAGAGGGTAGGAGTCCCCAGAATTCAAGAGAGTGTCAAAAATGGCACGGAGGAAACCAGGATTGCAAAAGAGGCTCCAACACCGGAAAGGAGGCCCCAGCATATGAGAGGAGGCCCTAAGACGGAAAAGGAAGCCATTGGATATGAGATGAGGTTTCGGGGACGCAAAAGCAGGCCTCAAACGGGTGAGGTTCCACCGATATAGAAAAGGATGATCCAGAGACGTGGCAGGAGGCACCTAATTCGGAAGAGAACGACACAAGATTGGAAATGAGACCCCATGATGAACGAGGAGTCCCCTAAAATAGGAGAGAAAGGCCATTGGATAAGAGAGATGGCTCCCAAGCGGAAAAGAAGGCTCGAAGACCGCTAAGAAGGTCCCCGGGAAATAACAAGGCCACTAAGATAGGAAAGGTTGCCAGTAATTTGGCAGAGGAGGCGCCTGGGAGAGAAGAGGAGTCCACCAGGAGATAAGAGACCACCCCTAAGATGGGTAAAGATCGAATCCAGAGCGCAGAGCAGGAGGGCCCCAAGACGTGAGAGGAGGCCCCTAATTTGAAAAAGAAGGCCTCTAGAAGAGAAATGAGGCACCTGCCGGACTCGAGAAGGAGTAGGTCTCCAGGACCAAATGAGGTCCCGAAGACCGGAAAGAGTTCCCAGGAAATGAGGGGAGGCCCTTAAGATGGGAGTGATAGCAGGTATGGAAGGAGGTGAGGTTTCCAAAATCGAAGATCCCTCAAGACGGGTAAGGCTTTGCCAGGATAAAGGAGGAGGCACACGAGGCGTGGCAAGAGGCCCCTAATTTGGCAGAAAATGCCCCTCGAAGATGAGAGGAAGCCCCATGCCATGTTAAAGGGGCCCCAGAATGCAAGAGGAGGCCCTCCAAGACGGGAGAGGAGGACCATTGAATATGGAGGAGGGTAGGACACACAAGGAGACATCGAAAACCGGTAAAAAGGCTCTAGGAAATGAGACGACGCGACAGTAGGCTTATAATTTGCAAGAAGAACCCCCTAAGAAATAGTAAGAGTCGAGTCTGGGTATTTTAAAATCACGATGTGGGCCACAAAAGATCCGGCCGGGGCCCCCACATATTACGCTGAGCCTGGGGTACCAAAAATTCACGCCCGGACCACGAAAATCATGCCAGGGGCACGACAGGTCGTACCGTGCCCCAACAGTCTTATTGGGACCAAGACAAAAGAAGCCGGGGCAACGAAGAACAATCCGGACATGGATAATCACTCTGGGGGCCGAACAATGACGCCAAAAGCCTCCAAAACGCATTGGACCCCCAAAAAGTGTCGAGGCCGCTATAGCTGGCGCTAGGGATCCAAAAAATTGACGTCGGGGCCCGAAAGATCACATTGGACCCAAAAAAGTCGCGTCACAGCCCTTGAAAATCACACTGGAGGCCCAGAAGGTCGCGCCGAGGCCCCAAAAGTTGCAGCTGCCCCCCAAATCAATTTTAACCGAAATGTCACTCTGGGACAAAAAAAAACTCCTTCAGTGGCCGCAGTGCCATATCAAAGGGGCAAATGCCCCCTCCATCATGAGAGGGATAAGCTCCCAAGAATCGTGTCGGGGCCTCAAAAATCGCGCTGGGGCCACCAAAATTCGCGTCGGTCCACCAGAATTCGCGTATGGGTCTCCAAATAAATACGGCGAGCCCCGGAAAACTCGCTCCGAGGCCCGAAAAATTGCGACAGGAACCGCCAAAATCGCGTTGGGGCCACAGCTAAATATAACGCATCGCACAAACTCGAACCGGGCCCCCAAAATATCGCGCTTGGGACCCACAATTCCCATCGGTAGTCCCGTCGAAGCTCTAAAAAATTGCCGTCTAGGGCCACACGTAAGCACAGTGTGACCACAAACACACACACAAATCAAGCTGGAGCCCTCCAAAATAAGGATTGATTCCAACAACTAAATGCTCAGGTAAAAAAAAATGGCTCTGGAGCACCGAACATATTATCAGATGCCTTCACAAATTGCGTACGGCACCGAAAAACAAACCGAATCTCGAACATTCGAGGTGGGATACAAAAACATGGCGCCAAGGGCTTGAGAAATCCGGCCGGGATTCGGACTTTTAAGAAAATCAGAATAGTTCCACAAAATCGTATTGAGCCCAGAAAACTGGGGTTGGGTCTCCGGAACCACGCGCCTGGGTGCGATAAGCCACTCTGGGACCTAGAAACATCGTACCGAAGCCCCAAAATTGTACTTGGGCCCCACAAGTGTGCGTCAGAAGCCCAAAATAAACACATCGGGACCCTAAGAGCACAACGGGGGCCGAAAATACAACTGACCCTCCAAAGCGCACAGTCTCACAAAAAGCGACAGGGCCTTAACACATGCGTTGCAGCCATAAATATACATACCGGGAGGTCTAAAAAATACACCGGAAGCTCTCAAGGCACACAGGGGTCATGATAACGCACAATAGCCTGAAAAGGTGGTTGGGGCCGCAAAACGCAACATGGTTCCAAAACAAACAAAAAGACCGGGCGCTAAATAAACACATCGGGATCTTCGAAAACGCCCTGACACGTAAAAAAAATCCTCGGTGCACAAAAATTCAACAAACCCTAAAACGAGCATGGGGTTCGAAAATGCTTTAGGCCCCTAACAAAAATGGCTTGGAGCCATAATACACAATCATAGACCAAGAAAGACGCAACGGGTCCAAAAAAGAACGCCGAGGCTTGGCCCCGGTTCGGTATCAAATCTGGGAGGATAGCAGCAAAGATGTGAAGTGCATCAAAGCTCAGCGGAAACCGCATTTCATAGCTACCAGAAAATGTGGGAAGTAGGAAACGAATGATCGAATTTAATCAATCGACTTTTCGAAGCGAACGCCCATGCGAATCATTCCATCACGCCAAATATGGCGCAAGTGTATCATGTGGCAGCAATTAGCAAAACACAGAAGGCCTAGCAGAAACCATAGCATCGCACGAAGTGTGGCGAATGCACCGAATACGAAAAATGGGTGTGCACGTGCACTGACGTTGCCGTCGTGGCGACCGGGTGCTATGAACTGGAATGCCTGAAATTGTAAAATTTTGTATTTTAAAGTGGTGGGTAATACATTTTACTTTGAAGTTATGGGCCTAATACATCTTCTAAACCCTGCTCGTTTTAGGGCTTTGTTGTGTTTTTTTTGTGCACCGACAATTTTTTACGTGTCGGGGCGTTTTCGAAGATCCCGATGTGTTTATTTAGCTCCCGGTCGTTTTGTACGTTTCGGAACCATGTTGCCTTTTGTGGCCCCAGCCTCTTTTCCAGGCCCTTGTGCGTTCTCATGGCCCCTGTGCGCCTTGCGAGCTTGCAGTGTATTTTTCGTAGAGCTCCCGGTATGTTTATTTAGGGCTGCAACGCATGTTTTAGGACCCTATCGCTTTTTGGGAGACTCTGTGCGCTTTGGAGGGTTAGTTGTACTTTCTGGCACCGTTGTACTCTTAGGGTCCCGCTGTGTATATTTGGGGCTTCTGACGCACATTTGTGGGGCCCCAGTATGATTTTGGGGCTTCGGTGTGAGTTTTTCTGGGTCCCAGCGCGACTTATCGCGCCCAGGCGCGTGGTTCCGGAGACCCAACGCCAGCTTTCTGGGCTCAACGCGATTTTTATGGATCTTTTCTGTTTTTTTTTTTAAAGTGCGAATCCCGGCCTGATTTTTCGAACCTCTGACGCCATGTTTTGCATCCCACGTCGATTTTTCGAGATCCGGTCTGCTTTTCGGTGTCATACGCAATTTTTGAAGGCATCTGGAAAAAAAATGTTCGATGCAACAGAGCCATTTTCCTGACCCGGACATTTATTTGTTGTAATCTCTCCTTTTTGGAGGGCTCCAGCTTGATTTTTTGGGATACCGATCCGGGTTTGTGGTATAGGTGTAATTTCAGCAGTGTGAGGTAACTTAAAAGGGATACCAAAAGAAAACCTTAGAAATGAGTGGTGGGGTTAGGGTTGAAATCCGACCAATCAGAAACCATAGTGGTAGATTAGGCCCCTCCACAGGACAATTTAGTTGATGACTAATTATATTATTTCGAAATGTACCCTTTGACAAAATAGCGGTCGAAATCCAAGGCCATTTTAATGGGCGTAGGTGCCCCCCTGCAAATCCGTTTGCCCCATCCTGCTTGACGCAAATATAGGTACTCCACTGGTCCCTCAATAATTTTCCGAAACATACGCCCATGGGGAAAAGCCAACATTGAGGGGACAAATTACCCCTCATAAGCATACAATACAACATCCGTGCCCCATATGAAATGGGATGAATGATGTTTTTAAATGCATTTTCTTCCAACAAACTTCTTTTCTGTTATTACAGCCTGCATGATTAGAGCTTCCCAGCTTCCATACCTTCTCAACGTCATTTACAAAACGGTACAGCACAGCGAAAACGATGGGCGTGACGGCGTGGAATTTGAAGGCTTGGATTATGTATGTACTGACATTGTTGCATTGTTGCATTGTCATTTATGCATTGGTGTTCAATGCTTGTTCTTGCCGTGAATTTATTCGCTGAGGATATATTTTAGCTCGTGTGACAGTTGCCTTGCAGCCAGCACCAAATGTTATAAAAATAAACAAATTCCTAAGATGACGTTAAAAAAACAATGCAATCCACTTCTCGTTGTCACCTTTACGAAATTGTCGTCCTTGGACTGAGAAATGGTCGTTCAAGCTTTGCTTATGACATCAAGCTGGTGAGAATAAATAACAGTAGTGATGAATCTAGCTATATTCAGTTAGACTTGGAGGACTTAAAAGTGGGTTGATCAATGGCAGATATCTGTAAGATATGCTTAGCACCAGCCCCGCCAGCTCGCTGCAATCTAGAGACCAGCGGGAAGCTTCGAGAAAGCATTGAGACGATGGTTTGTTTTGGCACTTATGTATTTATCCAAATATTACTTATTTATACCCTGGTATGGTCCAGTTTTCAGCGAAAATGATTAGTGCTATTGCGTTTTGAGTAAATGATGCACCATGCCAAGAACAAACAAAAAACCAATATGAAATCATGTTCCCCATCCTCGAACCATAGTATAAGAGCCTAAAAACAATATGAGACCCTAACACAATGCAGGCCCCCTTTCGGGGAACAGGAGGCCCCCTTTCGACCTTGCCCCCCCTGGAAGAATTTCGTGGCGACGCCACTGCACACACGTCGGTCTCCAGTAGTCACACAATATATATCTGTGTGTCACTGATGTGTGTCCGATCCTAAAGCGGCAAAGAGCCACCTCGTCCGTTCTCGACTGCTTTCAGACGTCACGGCGGCTAATGTGGCTACTTGCTGTTGCTATGGACTCAGGAGAGGTAACGGATGGGACATGAGAGCTACTTCTTCCCAAGGAAGAAGTAGCTCTGTCCAAGCAAATTGCTGGCTTGGAGTACAGCTTTTGAACTCACAAATACGTCAGAATTCTGCTTGTGGGCTCACAAACACGCTAGAGCACTGTTTGTGGGCTCACAAACACGACAGAGTACTGACGGCTAGCTGAAGGCGCATTCAAAGATTTTTTTTTTTAAAGGAAAACCGGTTTCGACAAAGTGCTGTTTGGGGTTCGCAAACAAGCCAAAGCGCTGTTCGCGGGTTCGCAAATTCCCCAGAGTACCGTTTGTGGGCTCACAAACACTCCAGAGCTCACAGTTCTTGAGTTCAGAGTTCTTGAGCTTACAAGAACTTTGTGGACTCACGTGTGCCCACACGATGGGAACGTGTCTGGGCTTGCAGATGCGCCAGAGTAGTGTTCGTGGGATCACAAGCTGGTTAGCTGCTTTTCACCTATCAGTCATGGAGATGGGTTGCATAATCCTTGGCTTCGCGACATCATCAAGTGTATATTCTCTAGTAGGCCTTAGTAATGAAATGCATGACTCTTAGTAGGATATACAGGTTAGCACTTAAGCTTGTATTGAAGGATTGCATAATTCCTTTCAAAGTTTTATGTTGATTTGATCAAACATTGACATCCAAAGATTCATCAGTGTGTTTCGGTGTGCGATGTGCAGCAACCCGTTGGTCCCTGATGACTGCCTTGTCACACTTCGCAAGCTGGCCACGATGTTCCCATGCTATGTACAATGCGCATGTTGCGTTGTGAACCGCAATATGTTCTAAATTCAACATTTCGTGCATGAATGTTGCATGGTATGATTTGATTCTGACCAAAGGCGCTCTCATGTCCCATCCGTTACCTCTCTTGAGTCCATAGCAACAGCAAGTTGCCACATTGGCCGCCGTGACGTCGGAAAGCAGTCGAAAACGGACGAGGTGGCCCTTTGCCGCTTTAGGATCGGACACACATCAGTGACACACAGATATATATTGTGTGACTACTGGAGACCGAGGTGTGTGAGGTGGATGTGAGGTGTGTGAGTTAAGGAGGTGAGGAGGTGAGGTGAGGTGCAATAAGTCCTCCTTCATGACGGCACGCCATGTGTTCAAGACATGCAAAAGAAAGGAGGACTTATCTTTGGTGCGTGCATATCCGTCCTGCTCCTGGTAGGTCTTCGAATGCTCCCGAAGCTCATATCATCACCTGAAGTAACAGATAGCATTTTTTAATGACATCATCAGGGTTTGGTGTCAGGGACTCAATATCGCTAGACTAGGACATCCCAGAAGTGAACCCCGATCCCAGCCGGATGTCACTACCCGGAGGCATGCTGCTACGTCATCGCAAATATTTATGTTGGATAATGACATGACTGACACTGATCGCACTTCAAGTATGCCTCTTTCGGTGACAACACAGTGGGTGAATTTTTATTTGGAGTGCATAATTATGTTGAGGAGTAAATTTTTTTTTTTTTAATTTGCCATTTTTCAATGTGCCATTTTTCAAACACCGCTCCAGAGTACTGCTGGCTCATCAGCTCGCAAGCACGCCAGAGTATTGTTCGTGGGCTCACAAACACTCCCAGAGTAACGTATTGGGCCAACGAGCACGCCGGAGTAGTGCTCATGGGCTCACAAACACTCCAGACTAGTATCCATGGTCCCACAAACTCGCCAGAGTAGTGTTCATGACCTCATGTACATGCTAGGGTGCCGTTCATGGGCTCACAAATGCGCCAGAGTACACCGTTCTTGTGCCGATAAGCACGTCAGGGTACTGGCGTCAGGGTTCGTGAGCTCTCAGGGCTCAAAAGCACGCCAAGTTTTGCTGGTAAGCTTGCAGACACGTCAGATTAGTGTCAGACTGTTGTCATTGACAGTGTTTGTCAGGACTGATTCCTATGTATATTTGAACAGCCCCGTCTGAAGGATGGATCGGCTCACGTAGTTGTATACTGGCACATCGTTTACACCATTTGCCACCATACCGTGTATTTCAGCACCTGACTTCACTCACGACTCACGACACCACGACTTCACGACACTCACGACTTCAGGAAAACGCACTCCGCCATGAATTGATAGACTCGTGGTTGCAGACTTACTTTGTTTGTCATGCTTCTAGTTACCGAAAAGCGCATGATGGATGAAACATGGAACCGCGAGCATGGAACATTGGACATGGAACGGCGATGATAGACAAGCATGCAAGCAATCATTGATAAAGTATGAAAGGTTCTAAGTCGTTCTCACCCTCGAGACGAACTTAAGCTTCACATGGGTGTCGCGAAAGGAAGCTGCCGATACTGGCAACGTCTCCATGATTCCAATGATGGATGATAGAAATATGCTCTGGTATGGTTGACACCGAGACTTTTGTTGGGATGATTTGCCTGAGAACAAAAATTCACTAAATACTGAAGCCTTTGTAAATTTAGTGCATCATGTACTGGAAAGACATTTATCCGAGCCACGAAATATCTTTCTTCATCTCAACTACTGTGGTGAAGAACGAGTTAATATTGTACGGAATATATCAGCTTCATCGTTCCAATGTTTTCTCTGTCAAAGCTTGCGCTTCGATTAATGGCCACTTTAGGCAAGTGTTGGCACTCGATAACGTGAGGCGTTGTGCATTATCTCTACCTAGCTTTCCAATACCAATTTTACACCTGTGTTTCAAGTCTTCACTTGCATCGATACGCTCAGAACGAAAGCATATATCTTGGCTTGCAGGTGCATTCGTCTTCAGGGCTATGGATACTAAGCTTCGCCTCTGAACAGCCTGTAGCGGGCCGCAGCAGCGGCACACCGGCGAGCTAGCCAAGAGCAGACAACTGGCCGCTTGCCAGTATCGCCCGTGACCTCGCTGAGATCATTGCGCGCGCGTACGGGCCGCTGCTGCCAAACCGCACTCGGACACGTCGTCTGTTACTGTATATCACGTGTCATGCAAACTGTTCTATCTCTCTCACTTGGATCTTCTCTGCAAATACAAGCAATCTTCTACAAGCACAAGTTTCTGGCAACATGCCATCGAGACAGTGTGGAGTGTGCGTTCAGCCACTCCACAAGCCTACTCAAGAGCATCCCTTCAGTTCCTCTACAGTTTTGATTGAAAACTAGTCTGCACCTTGACTATAGCTTGGCTATAATTTTAATGATTATTCCTGTTAGTTTAAGGGTAGAGTGGAAGAACGAAGAGAAGAAGACCCACCGTTGGATTACACACTGGTTGCAATACGCATGCTCTCTGACCGAGTGATTGTCATCTTACAACTGCCACATCGACCTGAGGGACCTATATGACGGATGTCCCACGCGTAGTTTTAACACGTATGTACTCTCATAGAGTGATTGCCATCTTACAACGGCCACATCTTCCCGAGGATCCTACATGACGAGTTTGTATGACCCATTTTTGTATTTCTGACCGCTGGCCCGGGATGCAGTTCATATGAACTCGTACCTGGTTCTTCTCCATTGCCCCTCCTGCCTGTCTGCTGCACCCGTCACTGAAGGAGAGTGGACCAACGTGGTCGCATTCGACGAATGTCGCACACGCAACATTCGATTTGATCTGCCTATAACCTTGCTACAGATGACAATCCCCAAAACTCACGGCAGCCCGACGTAGGGACACCCAATGGGCCCGACCGGGGTCAAGAGCTCCCCCTCCCCCCCAATAAGCAGCGGAGAGATTGAGGGAATAGTCTCTGTCACTTCTCTGAGTTCTCGACTGAAATTGCTGCAATATGGTCCTTTTTGGACACTGGCCAGGCCATCACAATATATGTGGGTGACCTGTTAGTATAATGTCCTATGGTCGTGTTGTTTTCTTCCACGTTTTCTGACGAAGTCTTTTCTTCTTTCAGGCTTCCAGTGTGTTCTGTCGTCGGGTTACCTCTAGGCCACCATAAAATACAACTTGTAATGGACTCGACAACACCCAACGGCGAAACGACGACATCCGGTGCCACCGCCGTGAAGAAGTCTGAACATTCGAAACACGCAGTATCAATCGCTGCCGATGACGTCTGCAATGCCGAGGTCACAGACATCAGTCGTGCGAAGAACTTTGAGGACATACTTTTTATCTGCTGCGGCATGGGCCGTTGGCAGGCACTTCTCATCCTATACATGTCGCTTATGTGGTTGATCATGCCGTTCTTCTCCATGTCGATGATGTTCATCGGAGGATCGCCGCCGTTCAAATGCGCCGATGGTTTCGATGCCAACGCCACCTACAACGATCTGCCTGACGACACGCCAGAGTGCGTTCAAAGCGCTAACGCCAGCGTCACGTGCACGCGCTGGGTGTGGGACCACACCCTGTACCAGTCGACCGTGGTGACCGAGTGGGGACTGGTGTGCGCGCGGAAACCGCTGCTGTCGCTGTTGCAGTCGATCCTGATGATGGGCGGCCTGGTGGGCGCCATCTGCGCCGGCCAGCTGGCCGACCGGATCGGCCGGCGCCCGGTGTTCCTGCCTTCAATGCTGCTGATCGTGCTGGTGGCCTTCGCCTCGGCGGCCGTCGTCGACTACGAGATGTTCGTGGTGTGCCGCTTTCTAAGCGGTCTGGCCATGGCCGGCATGACCGGCAGCCAGTACATCCTGACGATGGAGCTGAGCAGTTTCGGCCCGCGCGCCTGCATCACTGCCGTCTCTCTGTTCCCCTTCACTGTGGGCACCATGCTGGTGGCGGCCGGCTCATACTGGATCCGCACGAGACGCCTCCTCCAGCTGGCTTATGCCGTGCCGTGTTTGGCACTGCTCCCCAACGTCTTCATCATGCCCGAATCGCCTCGTTGGCTTCTGCTGCAGGGTCGGATGGACGAGGCATACGCTGTCTTGGAGCTTGGTGCCCGCTGGAACAGGAAGCAGATGCCAAACAGAGATGTGGTGATTACGGCAATGGCACGTATACAAGAGAAGGACCTGGCACGTCAGGTGGCCGTGGCCGGGGAGGAGGGCGACACTCAGTACATCAGGCTGATGAACAAGGTCAAGCAGCTGTTCCGCACACCGCAAATGCGGAAAAACATTCTGATCAGTGCGTTCACTTGGTTTGTTGTGTCGGGTGCGTACTTCGGCATCGTTTTTGACACGACGCAGCTCAGTCCACACCCACATCTAGTCGGCGTCTTCATCGGACTCTCCGACCTGCCGTGCAGCGTGGCCTTCCCCGTCATCAACCGACTGGGGCGCCGCCGGCCGATCGCGGCGTGCTTTGTCCTCAGCGCCGTCGCCATGTTCCTCATCATCGCCTTCAAGGACGCCAGCGCGCGCATCGCGCTCGGACTGATCGGCAAGCTGTTCATCGGGCTGGCGTTCAACTCGATGTACACCTACACGCCCGAGTACCTGCCGACGTCTATGCGCGGCATCGGGTTCGGCCTATGTCAAGTGATGTTGCGACTGGGCGCCGCTGTGTCGCCGTTCGTGGTAGACATGGTCAGCGAGCTACACCAGAGCGCGCCGACGGTCGTGTTCGGCGTGTTCTCGCTCACCGCCGGCCTGGCGTTCCTGCTGCTGCCGGAAACGTTGGGCATGCGCATGCCGGAGACAGTGGCGGATGTGGAGGCGGGTTTTCAGAGGGAGGTGAATCACACTGACGAAGGCGAATCACATGCTGGAGAGCTGTAGCACGAAAAATTTATCCGCACTTAA
Source organism: Ashinkailepas kermadecensis (assembly GCA_034440615.1). NCBI lineage: Eukaryota > Metazoa > Arthropoda > Thecostraca > Neolepadidae > Ashinkailepas > Ashinkailepas kermadecensis. The sequence continues at coordinate 107,406 of JAOTOM010002691.1, forward strand.
CGCATATATAATAGCATCGTATATCATGCATATTTGTTTTTTTTTACTATCATTGGCGTTCGAAAAAGGAGGATCCAGCAATCGGTAGCCAGTGCTATTTTATAAAGAAACCGCGCGACAGATTCATGAATATATCTTCATCTGTCATCAGTCTTCCCTAGCGTGTGGCATCTTCATATCGAGAGGTCCCTAGACAGTGCACTGCTCCCACGCATGGGCAAACAATATTTACCTTGCCGACCCTTAAAAAACCACCCCTGGGATATGCAACATCGACTTAAATCCTACAATTTGTTCGTCATGCCTAATGCGGCATATCTACTTAACATCCAACGATCGTACGTCGTAATTTTCCGCATGCCAAGTATAGGCGCAAGCTGCATGAAGAGTGGTGCCACAGGCCTAATCTCTTTGACCCTGGTTTGATTTGCACTCATTTTTGGGGAAAAGAATCCGCCGCAGGTCAACAGTAGGACATCATGTATATTGCATGGATAGGTGATCACCTAGCTAACAGCCCTTCTCCGAGCATTTGGAGTGCCCCTAGCAGCACCAGGGAGGCAGGCGCAGTCCCTCCCACAAAACACCGAAACCACCGAGGTCCCACTCACAAGTGAAGGCACTGATGAACAATCCAAGGCCTCCTCCAGATCGGTCCCTGCGGGCGAGGAACGGACTCTGGCTACCCGGTCTAGGAGGCCTGCTCGGTCCCCTCTACCCAAGCCCAGCCCCTCCCCTTCTACCACATCACCTACCTTGAAGTCCCCGCCTCCCACCTCCCACCTCCCCTCCGCCCTCCAGCATCCCCTCCCTCCCTCGCGCCCCACTACCACCCCTAAATCCATCCTCCCCCCCCTCTCCCGGAATCCTCCCCCTTCCGGAGAGCCAGGCCTCGCCCTCGCCCTCAACATCTACATCCGCACCTGCATCACCATCCAGAAACACGCACCGACCTATCCAAATTGCAGACGTCAACTTCAATTTCAAGAAGCCGAAAGGCGTGCCCGCGAAGCCAAGCGAGCACAGCTCGCTCAAATGGAAAAGGCCCGTGTCAAGCGCCGCCAAGGTACCGACATGGCGCCTCCCCCAAAGTCAGTCACCGCGTCACCGCGACGGCGAGTGGAGGGACCGGTGGGAGCATCCGAAATGGGTCCTCCCCCGCCTCCGCCGCAGCTGAGTGTCCCGCAAAAACGAGCGCTTCCTCTGTCTGGATCCCTGCCGGGGAGTGGCCCACAAAGGTTCCGCCCCAAGACACATTCACTCGGCCCTGATCGGAGCGGCCTCCTTGAGTCCTCGATGGACTCTCCTTCGAGACAGGGCACCGGAACTCAATTTTAAACTGCCTCCGACCTATTCTAGCAACAATGACGTCCACATGTTACTATCTGGTTTATATGCTTTCTTTATTAACTTACCAAGCTGTCGCTGGGTTTGTGATATACACTAGTCATTTCATGTAATTATATCTTTTGACTACGCACCTGTTTTACTGTATTAACTTAACCACATCGTAGTTTTACAGTGGAACTGTAGGGGAATCAAATCCAGCCTCAATCACCTCAAGCATCTTTTAAGTTCCCGAACGCCGTCGGTAGTATGCATACAGGAAACGAAACTAGCTCCAGATGCCCCGTTCCAACTAAAATATTACACTGTTTTACGAAAAGACGTATCATTTACTACCGTGCCGCATGGTGGTGTGCTCCTCGCCATACATCACAGTAGCCCTTGCCGACAATTACCCATTTCTTCTGCTCTCCAGTGTGTCTCAGCGAGAACAACACTAAACCACCGCGCCGTTGCCATCTGCAGTATTTACATACCACCTGCAATGCCTCTTCCCTCATCGGAAGTAATTAGCCTTCTCGCGCAGCTTCCAACACCATTTATAATATGCGACGATTTCAATGCCCACCATCCGCTTTGGGGCTCCAGCCGGACCAGTGCACGTGGTCGGCAGCTGGAAAGTATAATATATAATGAGTGTGTTAGCATACTTAATACCGGAACATGAACACATTTTACGTTTCCAACTGGTCAAACTTCCGTACTGGATCTTCTTACCCTTTGCAGCCCACGGCTATCCCCATACATTGAGTGGTACGTTGCAGATGACCCCCTTACCAGCGATCATTTCCCCATTTGGATAAAATTATTGGATGACGTCGCCGTAGGCCAACGACCCCCGAAGTAGGTTATCGAGAAAGCAGACTGGGACTCCTTCCAGTCCGATATTCATGAGAAGTTCAGCGACCGCTCCGAGGATCTCTCGATTGAAGAATTTACAGCTAGGCTGCTACAATGCGCCAAGCACAATATTCATCGCTCCTCTGGCACATCTAAGCGTATTCCAGTTCCATGGTGGTCTGACAAGTGTCGTCTTGCTATTCGTGCCCGTAGAAGAGCATTTCGTGCTTTTGACCGCAGCTGCTCTACCGAAAACTGAATTGCATATAGGAAAGCTAGGGCACGTGCAAGGCAAGTCATAGCAGAAGCCAAGCGTGAGTCCTGAAAATCATACATAAGCAAACTGAACTGTTCCACAAAAATATCATCAGTATGGGCGCAAATAAAACGAGTTTCGGGACGGATGGCACCAGCGGCAGCACCAGCTCTCCATGCTAATGGACATGATTACCTTCGGCCAAAAGAAGTAGCAGACGAGATCTCTCGAACACCCTCTGAGCGATGTAAAAATACTAGAAGTTCACGGTTTAATCAATTCAGAATGCAAAGGGAATCGAATATTATCGACTTTAGCACCACCACCAGTTTTCCTTACAATGTATCCTTCACCATGACTGAATTAAATTCTGGAATTTCATCACTTAGATCTGTTTCTGAAGGACCTGATAAGGTGCACAATTGTATTATTAAACAGCTACACAGAGACGCTCTCGACTCTCCTCTCAACTCTCAATTCTCCTCTCGCTGTACAACACCATGTGGGAGGAAGGTACATTTCCCGCGTCGTGGCGTGAGGCAATTATTATTCCTATACTTAAACCAAATAAAACAGGTAGTGATCCACTACATTACCGACCGGTGTCCCTCACATCAGCGTTGTGCAAACCTTTCGAAAAAATGATAAATACGAGGTTGATGTGGTTTTTAGAATCCACTAATCAGTTTAATAACATTCAGTGTGGCTTCAGAAAACACCGTAGTACAATAGATAATGTTCTAACACTAGACTCGGCCATTCGCGCTGGTTTTATGACACATAGACATACAGTAGCTATATTTGTTTACATTGAAGGTGTGTTCGACACGGCACGGCGCTATGGAATTCTGAGCAAATTGTATGATTGTGGCATTCGCGGCCACATGGGGGTCTTTCTGAGCAATTTTCTATCCGAGCGATATTTCCGAGTGCGTGTGGCCGGCATTCGTTCCGACAGATTTCTGCAAGCAGATGGTATGCCACAAGGAAGTGTCTTAAGTGTAGTATTATTCGCACTTTCCATAAATGACATAATGATGAATTACCACGATAAATAGGGCGGGCTCTCTTTGTGGACGACTTTTCCATGTGGTGCTGCTCCCGTAGTCTTCGTAGCGTTCAAAGACAACTTCAGTTAGCTGTCGGTAAATTGGAAAAGTGGTGCCACGCCATGGGCTTTAGTTTCTCTTCGACGAAGACAGCAGCCATCCACTTCTGTCGCCGCAGGCAATGTTCAGATCCTGTCATTAATATCTCTGGACGACCTGTATCTTTTCAATCGTCGGTCAGATTCCTGGGGATACAGATGGACAAACGAAACACTTTTAAGGATCACATCACACGGCTGAAAGAGAGTTGTACCAAAGGGCTGCATGTTTTGAAAGTCGTATCTCGATGCTCATATGGAGCAGATCGAAGTGTTTTACTCCTCATGTATCGTGCTTTGATTCGCTCACAGATTGACTACGGAAGTTTTATATACGATGGTGCTTCACAGACCACTAAACGGATGCTTGATACTGTGCACCACGCCGCTTTACGCGTTGTTACAGGTGCGTTCCGGACATCGCCAACCGACAGTGTTCTTGTTGAGACTGACGAGTCTCCCTTATCACTACGACGTGAAAAGCTAGGACTAAGATACGCCTGTAAGCTTGCCCAAAATCCACGACACCCGACGTACCAATGGGTATTCTCTACTCCACCTGTTACACGCCCGAATACCAGAAACTCACTGTTGCCATTCAATCTGCGTCTTGCCCACTCTCTTCGCGAATGCCAAATCAAGCCGAAAAACATAGCACAGCTCAACATCCCAGCTACACCACCTTGGCGTCGGATTGAGTTCACCATTGATCTCTCACTGAGTAATACCCGGAAGGCTGATATTAGCGCCATCGACTCCCGTATGATGGCATTAAGAAGAATCCATTCATATCCAGACACAGTGCGGACCTACACCGACGGATCAAAGCTCAGTAACGGCGTAGGATGTGCGTTCGTATGCTACCTGCATATCGAATCATTTGGACTTCCCAATCACTGATCAATTTTATCGCCGAACTTTATGCCATTCTACAGGCCCTTCTTTGTATTCAGCATGACAACAGAATTGGTGACAAAAGATATTTGATTCTCACTGATTCGCTGAGTAGCCTATTGGCTCTGAAAGCATTTAGTCACGACCACCACGTCTTGTATGATATTACGACAGCCTTGACCTCTCTTCATGATGAAGAAGTTGACGTAAATTTCATGTGGATCCCAAGCCACATAGGCCTGGCTGGTAACGAGGCCGCAGATCTGGCGGCAAGGAGGGCTGCAGACGGTGGCCGCAAGACGCACCTGGCCCTTCCTCCTGGAGACTTCAAACCAGTTATATCATCCCTAGTTCATCGAAAATGGCAATACGCTTGGAACATGAAAACCAGTAAACTGAAACTTGTAAAACCAGTGCTAGGGACGTGGAAGTCATCATTTCGCACACAAAGGAGAAAAGAAGTTGCGCTGTGCCGTCTTCGGATAGGTCATACTCTAGCGACACATAGATACCTGTTGACAGCAAGTGACCGTCCTCTTTGCACACGCTGTTCTACTCCACTTACAGTATACCACGTACTCGTTGGCTGCCCTGCACTGGAACCTGCGCGCCGCAGATATCTTGGGTATCAAAGTGCTGAGATGACATTGCGACAAATGTTGGCCGATGATTCTCAGATCGTTGCATCTGCTGACATATATATATATATATTCTTGCAAAAAGTAAACTTCGACATCATATACCGCCCATCATAAGCACTCTGATATGAGTTCAGACCCCTGACTCAACAATAACATTATGACAGGTAGTGTTATGGGCGCAAAATGACCAATGCAGTCGACGCGCCCAGCACATATCCACCACCACCACCATCTTGATCCATGAGTGTAGAATTGGTACAACGGGAATTAGTACATTCTGAGATCGTGGCGACGCGCTTAGTTAGTTCTAGCCTGACCGTTAGTATGAAATGATTTGACTTCTTCCAGCCCTGAGCTTTGATTATTGATCTTGCATCATCAAGATACTTGTCAGAAGCTACGAAGCTATGAAATGGACTTGAGACTCAAGTTAATTATAGAGGACCCCGTGGTCCATGGTGTGCGTTTTATGTCACGCCGAGATATGCTGGAGACCAGACTCGTACAAGTAAATTGTTGCAGGGGGAAATGTCACACAGCCGTCACGATGGGAAATAACGTTACCGTCAAATCGCTGGAAACTCGCCCTCAGGCTTTGTACTTATCAGCGCATGTATTACCCTTGAATGCCGCGGGCCTGGTAAATACTCGGAGGTCCAAAATACTTAAGTCGATGCAGTTGAGGAACGAACCATTAACCACTGACCATTAAGTGGCCAACGTACTAGGTGCGAATGAGGGATTTAGCAGGGAATAAATTCCGAGTTCGTCCGTTACTTAAATGCAAAAGCTAGCCGGCAAGACAGGACAGGACAAACCCGACTACCGTCTGTGACGGAAAAACGTGAGACAGATTACGCAATAAGCGAGGAGACGGCCTGCAAGCCGCCCTTCCACGGGCGATAACTTCCATGGGCCCAAACGTGAGCCTCCACCCTCTTCTCTTCGGAGGAGACGGAGGAGGGCTGATAGAAGACGGGAAAATGACGAAACACTGTTGGTTGAACCCCTGGGAAAGCATGCCGGAAAGACTGGATAATTAACAAGGCAGCTGGTTCACTTGAGAAATTCTAGGCCGCAAAATCCCTCCGGCCTGGTGATCCCAGAGCGCGGAAGGGCATCCCGAGGGTGGTCAGATCCGACGGGATCCATTGAGTAAGCTCGCAGGCAGCGGCACTCAATTTTGGGTCGGGATGAATCTGTGCGCACAGTTAGGTAAAAGCCAAAAACGGCTAGGTCGGTATTCCTTTCCCGTCTCAGCTATTCCAGCAGGCCTGGGCCTCTCGATTACGGCACAGGCAGGGTGAGATGAAGTTTGGCGTTCCGTAAGCCCCCCAAGGATAGGACAGGCAGGGGATTTGAGGGTCTCCCGACCATGACCCCGGGGCAGGATAGGTTAGAAAGACGATAGGGGGTCATACCGACCGATTTGTGGCCCAGGACCACCTGTGGGGGTGCCCGCTGATTGCAAGTTAGAGCAATGCATTTGACTCATTTAACCTGGCAAGGCATTTGACTCATTTAAGCGTAGGTGTGTCGGCCATTATTACTGAAGCCCAGCATAAGACCATCAGAAACTAACGGAATATCGCAGCCCAGTGTCATCGAGCCTTGAAGGCAGTAAAGTAATAGTATATCATTCCCAACCAACAGTGTCGCGTCAGCCGGTCACAGTTGTGGACCTAAGCACGGGTAATTAACATTTAACTTTGGGCTAGAAAGCCCTAAGCAACGGTCAGAGAAAGTAAGACTTGCTGAATGCGCACATACCACTGGAAGGGAAAATTCGAGAGCCAAACTTTACATTTGTCATTAATGGAGCGAA